>MKEJ01106814.1:0-12524 GCA_001753735.1 Embelia ribes
ATAAATAAATTTTTGCACCATCAACAATTTCAGCCCAAAAGATTTCTTTGATAAAAATAGGAATCCAACGCTTTCTTTCAAAATTAAGTGATCCCAACCATTCATTGTCCTCAAGGTTATAATCCATAATAAACTTCAACCAATTTTCTTCAAACTCTTCCACTGTCAAAGACTCGTGTACAATAATCTTTAGAGTTTTCTTAATTTCTTTATATTGTGCCAATTTGTTTAACTTCACCGGAATTTTCTTCATAATATGCCATAGCCACCATCGGTGCTTAACACCTTTGAAAACCTTTGCAACGGCGCCTCTGATTGATCTACATTGATTTGTCCGTACAGCATTTGGTAGGACACTTGACATACATGCTAGCCATGTTTTAAATAACCAAACATAGGTTTCCGATTTCTCGTCGGATAACAATCCACATCCTAATAAAGTAGACTATCCATGATGATTTACACCAACAAAGGGAGCAAATGGCATGTCATACTTATTAGTTAAATATGTTGTGTCGAATGTAATGACACCACCAAACGACTCTTTCGAGTCCTTGCATCAGCCCAAAATATATTTCTTATTTGACCATTATCATTCACATCAAATGGGTAGTAAAAATTAGAATTTATACTGTGCATTCTAACAAAATAATTGTTAAGCGATTCGGCATCACATTCACCAAGTCTCAAACGCCTAGCTTGATCGATGTAGTTTCGAGCATCTCTTTCTCCGAAACTCAAATTTTCATTGCCCCTCGCTTGAACAACTAACGAATGAAAATTGTTATTTAAATTTATTCCAACTTGGTCATTCAAGTCAAGTCTCCTTTTCACACATGAATCTAATTTCTTATTACACTTAAGATGTCTCGACTTTCCAGGACTTAATCCACGGTTATGCTCAAGCACAACTATTGTAATAAAAACTCCTCCATCCTCAAGCTCTTTCACATTTACTCTAGCTTAAAAATCAATCTTAGTTAATGGTTGTGGCTAGGAGTGAGTATTCGGGTATACCTGACCCGAATTACTCAAACCCAAATTACCTAGAGAAAAAAACGAGATTCCCGAATCCGAAATTCTCAAACCCAAATTAGAAACAAGAATCCCAAATCGAACCCGAATTAGAAAAAATTCAAACCCGAATTATATACATAAAACGTCGTTTCTGATATATATATATATATATATATATAATATAAAACGACGTCGTTTCATTATTTGGGTAATTATCCGAATTACCCGAACCAGAATAACCCGAATTTTTGAAGAAGAAAAAAATCTAAACCCGAACCCGAATTACCTGGTACTCGAATTTCAGATTTGGGAACCCAAATTTTGCTCTCCGTAGTTGTGGCTGCAAGGTATTCTTATTTGTTTGTCGTGTTTTCCCTACTCGAGCACATGCCAAAGTATGATATTCTTAAAAATACACTACATATATGCATCATTATAAATTTTAGGATATAGATTATTCAGATATTATAAATTTTAGGATATAGAATCGGAAATTATGAAACCTTCAACCAAATGACTATTGAGATTTCTGAACAATTAAAAATTGAAGGAAAAAAGGTTTATAGAGAGATGGAAGGAGAGTTACCGCTAATTCACCAATAGACGATGTACCGGTACTACATGCTTCGACAAGGTTTTGGCAAAAAACGAAGGGTTCAGTGTTAAACAGAGAGAAGGGTAACATGAGATTTTTCCATCCGTCCGTCCTTTTCATTTTAATTTTATTTGCTGCACGCTTGAGGGTTACGCCACGCAGGATTCCTGTACGCATCCGGTGCTCTTGGTTGGAATGTATATCGTTTTCCTTAACCAAAAGATTCAAGATTGAGGCCCCAAGTGAGGAGTGCATATTTTCATTTCAGAACCGTTCTTTTATTTCTTGGAACTCCAGTAATGCAATATGTACTCCAAAAAATAAATAAATAAAAATTCAATTTTTCTAAAAATCTAAGATTTTAAACCTGTCTGAGTAATTTATAAATTATCTAGGTGTAATTATGGAGTCTGACAAACTCCCGATGATACCCTGAGTAGAAATAAATTAGATTAAAAATATCAGTGATTTTATAGAAAAATTAAATTGGAACTCATTTATTAGGATAATTAGGGGAGGAAACTAATTTATTTGATTTCCCATTTAAGTAGGACTTATTATTATTATTGTTAAAATTTATATTTGCAAATTTGGTAGTAGCTTATTAGTCAAACATTTCTTGTTTCGGGATAAATCACAGAGATGTAATGGTAACTTAATTGGGTTAGTAATAAAAGGTAAATTCTGATGATAGCATAGCGCGATTCGAATTTTCCTACAATTTTCATTACGCTTAAGAGCCATTGAGAGATTTGATACTCAGGTTATTACTGAGAAAATTACGACAATACCTTAGTACACTTGCTAAATAAAAAATCAGCACGTTTAGAGTTTAGTCACGGGCACCAACATACTAATACGGACTGCTAGATAAAAATTCTAATGATCGAAATTGAAATACTGGGAATTACAAAAAATTAAATGAAAAATTATTTTTCACTTAAATCATTGGAATTTTTATCCTACACCTATGGCCAATTTGGGATTTTTTTTTTGTTAGTTGTTTCTATTTTTTTTCTTGGAATTTGTAATCTGATGTATTTAATATACTCTAAAACACATATTTCAATAATTTATTTCTGCTTTTTAATTGTACTTCTAGGAGCAGTCTTAGGGGTGCTTAGAAAGATATATATGATTTTTTTTCATTAATTATCATAATAATCTCAATTATGTTTCTTATATTCCCATTACATGCTTACTTTTGTTTTTTTACAATTAAAAACATTACTTTATTAAATACTGCATTACTTATCTAAGCAATTTTTAATATTTATTTACCAAATATTAAAATTATATTCGCTTTTAAAATTAAACTTTCACAAAAAATTTTAAAAAACTTATTTTAAGAATTACCCACATTCCCAAATGAGGCATTATCATGTGCCTGCAACCTAATGTAACAACTGCATCCAAACTATTTTAAATGCATCGAGGCATCCATGCATGGTTTGCTCATTGTAATTTTTAAATAAATAAATAAATTTATTTTTTACGGATTTTTTTTTTGATATATTTAGTTTAAAATTTTTAAATTATTTAGGCTAAAATATCCAATAAGCTCAACTTAAAAAATGAACAACTAAATACTATTTAATTTTTAAATAAAAAATAATAAATTAAACTTATAAGCTCCAAGCAAATAATCCATGATTGTGCTTAACAATTAATGACTAAACCACTTTTTGGTCCACACTGTCACTCACCAACATGACTCCAACCAACAAAAATTAAAGCAAATAGAAGGGAGTAATATAATGCTTCTTAACGAGAAAAAAATTGATTTTTTTATTATATTAAAATATTATATTATTATATTTAAAATTTATTTAAAAAATTACCCTTAATAATTTGTGAAAAAAATAAAAATAATATTCATAATGTTCAATTTATCTCCGCACAATTCCCTTTTTTTTCTCATTTTCTGTTCCCTTTTTTGTCAAATTCCAAAACCAAACAGCAGCAACTTTGACAAGACACCACTTTTGCTTTTGTATATACGCCTGTCTGTTTTATACAACTAACTAAAATTATACTACTATGAATAGCCATATATCATGTAGAGTATCTAAATATGCTTACTTCGAATCTTAAATAAATTTATATAATTTTGATAAAATGTATTTTTATTAGAAAAATTATGAATAGAAAATTTTCACCTTCATAAATCTTTTTTTTTTTTTTTGATAATCATCACCTTCATAATCTAGTATAGTAAATATTATGAGTTTTGCAAATAAACATTCTTACAAAACATTTCAGATTCAATATTTTTTTATTTCAAAAATTAGAAAAAAAAAATCTCTTGCATGGAAAAATTATTGTGAACCTTCCTATTTGACAAAAAGAAACAATAATATTGACTATTTATCATCTAATTTTTTTTATTATTATTGAAAATTTAATAATTTTCACACGAAACTCTGAAGTAAGTGTTCTAAGCCAGGGCCGATAACACAATCTCCAACTCCCATTATTCGATAAAACAAATAAAGTCACAGATTAATATAGTGCCTACTAAAAAATACAATATTAGTTGTAATTTTTTTAAAAAATTTAATTTATTTTATTTAAAAAAATTTGAATTCTTCTTATTTAAAAATTTTAACCTATTTAAATCAAAATAATAAATAAATTTATTTTAAAAATTAAACCGTTAAACAAGTTACATCTTGAAAATAAAAATAAAAAATTTGAAATTTATAGTACGAAACAAACAAGCCCGAAATAAACTAATACGTTTCCCTTTTTTTTCCTCTCTAATTTCTGTTTCCATTTTCCTCGATTTCCGAAACGAAACGGCAGTATTAGCAACTTTGACAACACACGTGGTATGGTATCGCCACCTCTTTTGTTTTCATCCCCACTCACCATCTCATCATGCCTTACACAGAGAGATAAAAATACAGGCACAAAAAGGGTCAGAGAGGGAGAGAGAGATGGCGGAGCTAGCGGCGGCGGAGGAGTGGCTGCCACCGGGATGGACGGCTGAGGTCAAAGTTAGAAACAATGGGAAAAAAGATTGGGTAATTTACCCACCATTGATCTGCTCCTGATTTTGCCCAATTAATTTAATTTGCATAATTTGGGCCAAAGGCTGATTCTTTTTCGTTATTTATCTCAGATTTTGATTTTGCAAGACAAATGTATATCTTTTTTGAATTGGGTATAAGTAAATCACAAGAAAAATGTATATATTTTTCTTGTGAATTGAATTTGGGTATTGCTAATTGGGGCTTTACCTTTGTGCTTAACCTTTTTTATTCATTGATGATTAGCTTGGGAAATATTTAGCTTTTTTTGTTGTTTTGTCATTGCTTTGATTTTGATACTACTAATTTAGTTGCCCTGATTTAGCAAATGAACTCGTGCTTTTTTCTTACTTTCTTAATTTAGGGCGAAAATGTTGATTTTTTTTTCATTGTTCACCTCCTGTTTTGATTTTGCATGAAAAATATGTATATCTTTGTCAGTTGGGTATTTACTAGATCAGAAGAAAAATTTGTATTTATTGTGAATTGGGTATTTCGAATCGAGGCTTTACCTTGTGGTTATACTCTTTCGTCATTTCTTGATTTAGGAAAGATTTAGTTTTTTTCTTGTTTTGTCATTGGTTGTGGGCCTCTTCGAATAATTTCCCTGATTAGTTTATATTGGTGCTACTAATTGATTTTCCCCATTTAGTTTGATTTTGAATTGGCACCTGCTGTTAAAGTACTTGCTTATTTGAGGGAAAAGACTGATTTTTCAATTGTTTATCTCCGATTTTGATTTTGCAAGACAAGTGTACATTTTTGGTGTATTGGGTAGTACTAAACCAGAAGAAAAATGCATATCATTTGTGAATTGGGTATTGCTAATTGAGGATTACCTCTGTGGTGGTACTTTTTTAGTCATCACTATGCTTAGGAAAGATTTGTACTGCTAATTTAACCTGCTGGATTCATGGTGTTTTAGTAGTTGCTTAATCTAGGAAAAAGATTGATCCTTTCTCCTTGTTTGTCAATGCTTTTGATTTTGCAAGAAAAAAGCTCAACTCTCATTGTTCTTGTTCTCTTCGTCGCTGATCTTAAAAAGAGAAGGTACAGTTTTTGTGAAGATTTAGGGCTTCTTGGGTATAAAACGGGTGAAGGAGATTCTTTATTCTATATGCAATGTGGATAAATAATTGGTTGGGTAGTTGAAATGCATGCGGAAAATTTACTGATATCCGTTAGTGGGAATAAATTTACTAGCAATCCGACAAAGTAATGGGACTAGTGGCGTCCTTTATGTATACCATAAGTTCTATGTAACGGTCCAACACGGTTATTGGAAAAGCACTCAATCACCATGGTCTTATCAGCAACATGTGTGACGGTTGTCGGGCAATCACTCAACAGCATGGTTTTATCAGTGACGTATGTGACTGCCCGATGGCCGACATCCGCACTGGATTGTAGTGCCACTCTTTTTTTGGCACATTTCCTTTACAAACAAGATGTAAAATACTATGTAATTCATAAATATATCAATGGTGGAATTTTTGCATCGAAAAGTTAATGGTTTTAGAAAAGTATTTTGAAACCATTAGTTGTTCTGTGTATTCTAACCCCAAGCAACATAATTGAACATGAAGTTCCAAAACCATTCATTTCAAGCAACAATTACACTAAAAACTCGTAATTATAGGTTTAAACTTTGATCGTATATAGGAGATAGAATTAATTGGAGGAAACAGTTTTAATGGTTCAGCTCATCCAAAAAGAAAGGCCTTTAATGGTTCAGCTACTAGTATATATGAATAGTGTCGCAAAACACTCTTCATGTTGACTTAGGTTCTTCATTTTTCCTTGTTGAAAAACAACGCTATGATTTGTGTTTTAGATCCCTCTTATGATTTGCGTTAAGTTTATGAAAATTTATGTGAAATGGAAATTGTTTGCCTAGCTGAGGCCTGACCAAAATTTGTTAAAAGAAACATTGCCTGATCTTTAAAAGGGGGAAATTGTGTGCAGGAGTTTTCAAATGCCATGGTTTCGTGTACGGAATCTCCTTATGTAAATGTTTGGGGCATTTAATTATTGGCAATCTTCTATTTATCTAAATGAGCATGTTGGATATTTAAAGAATCTTCTCCAATATGATACGTTATGTCGAATCATTCGTCAGCTGAGCTTGTTTAAAGATGATTATTGATCTCGACTGTAGGGGCACGCCATTGTGTTGTAGTTTCTGTCGCATTATAGGAAAGTGTAGATTATATTTGAATTTATACTCATTTTGGAAAAATTTTCTAGTCTTTGGTAGTTAATTGCTACTTAGGAGGGTACCTAGTTGGCTAGTTTCAAGTGAACTATGTTTTCGTTGACTATACATCTGTAACATCTCCATATTTAGCTTTTTTCTTTGTTTGTTTGTTTTTTTTTTTTGGATTTTAAGTATTAGAATATACCTCTTTTGCTTGACCCTTGTTTTTTTTCTAAGTCATATTCATGTATGTCTTGTAGTTCTACATTGATCCCTCAAAAGCACACAAATTTAAATCCAAACCGGAGGTGTTGCGCTATCTCAAGAGCCTCGAAAGCATTCCGGAATCCGAGGGGAAAAGAAGAAGCAGCCGAAATCGCCCTTCAGTTGATGTCTATACCCTACTTTTGTTTTTACAGTTCAATTTCTATCCACTTTCGGTGTAGAAATTCCACACGCCATTGGCCTTGGACGAAAAACATATATGCCCGCTTCTACATGTATGGACCACAACAAATGCACATGTGTCCTTCGTCCAAGTCTCTTGGTGTATGAGAATTCATACACCGTCGGTGTATTAAAGTTACATTCTTACCTTTAGTCTATCTATGCCAAGGTGTCATTGTTTCCTTTTCTGTTTTCTGACTGGCTTGTTATGTCCCTAATTTGGCTTTTCTTGGACAAAGATACGTAGTAATGTACATGTTTATATATCCTGGTGATATTCTATATTTTAAGGGCTTCTTTTTACGAGCTTCTTCAATATCAGTTTCATTGAAAAGCTTTCCCAGCTTTAGATTCTGTCAGTGTTACGCTTTTCATTTTTCTCAGTCGCCTGCTGAAGCCGAACGAGTAAATGTAGCAGATAGTGGAACAAATGGAAAGATCGATGATCAAAGCGTAAATCGGACTGATACATTGAAGGGTGAAAAGATACTTGAATCCAGTGCAGGTGATTGCATATTTATTTCTCTCTCTCTCTCTCTCTCTCTCTCACACACACACACACACACACACACATAATCTTTTCTCCCTCTGTGAGGTAGGTTATGCATCCATATTTCTAGACATATTTTGCATCACCGCAGGTAACTATTAAATTTCATCGGATTTGGGAATTCGATAAGAATTAGGTAGGTAGTCAGTGTTGAAGGCGAAAGCATTAGTATGTAAAGTAGTCTGGTAGTCAGTGTTGAAGGCGAAAGCATTAGTACGGAAAGTAGTCTGCTAGGTGTACTTATTCCTTGTATCCTATTCAAAATTATGTCAATCCACTTTAATTGGTGCAGTAATGATATGTCGACAATCATGTACAGACAGAACGTGTACAAATACATATGTGCCAATATTTTGTATGTTGATCATTTCCTTAAAATAAGATCAACGCACAATTTTTGTTACATGATTGTCGATTGGTGAATCATATTTCTTGTGGGGTATATGAATATCTAAGGGCTTGGTTGCTTGAGTTCTTATATCAGAGGTGGTTGTATTCTTTTTATGTTGTTGCTATAAAACAAACTTGTTTATGTTTATACGTGCACAAGTGTGCGTTTCTTGCGAGAGTGAACCCTAGCTTGTAAATTTATGCCAAATACTTGTTTGCCTCTGTATGCGTATGTGTACAGGTGTGCGTGTGGGAAGGAACCTTAACTTTTAATTTTATGCCAAATTATCTCTTACGAAAACTATAACAAAAAATGCTGCTGCAGGTGGGAAAGAGATTTCACTTTTGAACCAAAAGGAGAAGAATAAATCTAGAAATGGTGAATATGATTTGGCTATGGTAACCGAGGCCCCTCCCCAAAACATGCCAGGAGTTGAAAAAACTGGAAATAAAAGATTACAGATTGGGAATGCCAAATCGAAGAATAATGGTAAAAAGCCCGACTTGCCTCGTCGGGCTTCAAAACGCCTAGCTGGTGTCGAAGTGGGGCCCATACCAGAGCTAAGTCCCACTAACAGAACTCGGCGAGTTTCAGCTAGACAGGTAGATGATACAGATGCTGCTACATCTAAAAGTTCGTTAGACAATACAAAATCGACTGCGGTTGAAGATAATAAACATGATTGCTCATTTGAGGGTGGTTCTATGCCAAAAGAGACTAATTTACAGTTAGAAGCTAACAATAATAACAAGAGTGATGATGTGGCAGGCGCATCTCTCGAGGTCCCTCTGCATGATATATGGAAGGACCCTTGTATCGAATTCGCAATAAAGACTCTTACGGGGCAAATACCAATCGAAGAGGTATTGGGGCAAAATAAGCCTCCTACGGAAATTCCAAAATCTTCTGCAGAATTGCCTTCTGGAGACTTGTGGGGAGATCCGTGTATCGAGTTTGCCGTGAAGACACTCACAGGTGATATTCCACTCGATGGCTTGAGTTTTCAAAATCACTTCCAGAAGAGGGATAAAAGCTCGGGTTTCAGTCTTGGTTCGGGCAGTGTTTCCAATTCCGACGGTTTGTTAACATCAGGGTTTCCTCCATTTCCAGAAAGCAAGTGATGGCGGGATCCGTTCTCATTGTGAGGGATCCGAGAGAGGCGAAGACCGTCTGTTTTCGACGGTTCGCCTGTGGAACGTAGGCTGCAATGACTTTCTAGTTTGTGTAGGAGACAATTTAAGTATTATTTTCTAATTGTAATGGATTGGTGTAGCTTTTCTTTTATCATTTGTAGACTTGTTTATTGTAGTGTGTGGTCCTAAATTCTTCTTGTAAGGAAATAAAACCTTGAACATCTGCAGGTAGGTTGAAATTTCATGTAATCATAAATGTTGCTGTTTTTTTGGACAAAATATTCTATAATGGCCTACCCAAACAAAAACGTTTACGATAAACTTTCATGCCATATAACCCTCGCTACAGATGAGTTCTTTTATTAGTAAGTGATGAACTATTATTTAACATCAACTGTAGTATATCTTGAGTCAATATAACTAACTAAGTTGGACAATAAGTTGGACAATCGGGAAAAATTTGAAGGATTGTGCTACGGTTCGTGGAAAAATTAATTAGTTTGAATCCATACGTACGTACCATTAAACTCGAAAAGATGAGAAAAAATTTGGGAGGAGCCTGCGAGCTTAGGATTGCAAGAAAAACATTAAAAAAATTAACAGTAACCTTTTTATTTTAATTATTAAAGAAATTTTCATGATAGATAATCAAGAGGTGGATGAAATATTTGAAAATGACAAATAGTCTCTTGTTTGGTAATTTAATTACAGTACTTATTTAATTTTTTGTACACATCTACCTCACGTATGTTAGTCAATATGCTATATGTCATCCAACTCTTATTCATATGTAAATTATATGTACAAAAATAAATAATTAATTAGAGTAAAAGGTAGGGTCATTTTGTCAATCTGAAATGTTTCATGCACCTCTTATTTATCAAGAAATGATGTGAATAAAACACTAATAAATAACTAAATAACAGGTCAATGATAAGTTTGTCAATCCGAATCTATTTTGTAAAATTATTTAAAAGATGACCCTTTTGATAAAAGATTGTAGAAATTGACAAATTTTGGTCAAAACCCCTAAAAAGAACCATAATACTGCTGATAGTTACCAATCACAAAAACCCTATCTCATATTTCGAGGTCACCAGATCACGGAATAAAAACGGGAGCATAAAAATATAAGGGCAAAAAATTGCGAGAACAAGAATGAATACAAGCACCCCATGAAACATTACGATGACCCAGATTTTGGATCGTCGTGCGCCATTAGTCGTTTTTCGTTTCGCACATGTATCACCCTATCATACATTTAAGCCCACACATAGCTTAGACGTTATCCTAATCCTCAAAACTCTCATCGTTGATATCTCAAGCATGGAAAAAAAAGCTCTAGATTGGCCACTACAAAACATGGGAGAAAAAATAATAATCACATATATATATTTTAAAAAAAAATCATAATTGTTTGCGTCTTCTAGAGATTTTTATTTTCTCCGGCATTCTTTTGGTTAGTTTGTAAATGAATGATTATACAATGTTCTCAAAATAGTTTTTAATATTTTTTTTTCACAGGTTTTTACAATTAATTTTCAAAATTAACTTTGGGGATGGAATTTATATATCATCGCTCTTTCCAAAGTAAGCCTTAAACTAAATTTTTTATGCTTTGGATATCATTGTGGATAATGTAAGATTACAATTCATTGGGACCAAAATTAGGACATGGAGGGGGGTTTGTTTCTACATGACTTGGACATATTTTGTATTTTTCAAGTGGGACTACATTTTATACTTTATATATATATATATATATGATTCTCCACCACAACCAAAAGTTGGGGTAAGATTTGTGGCCATTGGTCCCGACTTCTTGTTGCGTTATCTAGATGGAAAAACACTTTTGAAGTTTCGAAAATATGACAATATAAAAGATAAAGCGTGGGAAAATGGAACATTTAGGTCTCGTTTACTAAATGTTTAAATTTTATTTCTTTGTTTATTTTTAAAAATTTTTAAAAGTTAAAATATGTACAGGTTTACTAAAGGTGTTTGTGTTTATATTTAATGAAAGCATGTATGCCACGTCACATGTACCAGTATGAGAGTAAATACATATCGACACAAGGATAACTGAACGTTATAAAAATTATAAAGTGGTTAAGTCTTGATTATGTAAATACTAAAATCACATATAAAAAGGTTTCACACCAAAATATAAGATATCAAAATTTTGAGATTATGGACAGCTCTCTATGTAGCTCTGTCCATGCGTATCAACTATCAATGTGATGATTTTATTGTGTAAAAAATACTACAAATCACTTCACTTGCTTGGGATGTTATTACTAATTGTGCCATCTATAGCTCCATCCTTGTGTAGCAATTTGATTAATGTGAGAAGAGAAAGGAGATGCAAATGCAAGTGATACATATGAATCTTCCACCTTCGAAGGGTGGAGGGGGCATACGGTAAAAGAAGCATTGAAGGGGTCATCTTGGGTAACCGAAGAATAGTCTGACTGTTCAAAGACCAAAGACGAGAGGTTTTTATTGTTTTTTCTTCTCTCCAGAATGTTTCGTCTTGGACTGATCATCTTGCTGCAATAATTTAGGATTGAATCTAATGGAAATTAAGGTCTCTGCCTGCTCCTGCTTGAAAGATTATTTTGACATCTTTTATAGGATACATACCACCTTGGGGTCAAATGAGCTTTTAGGAAGTTATGATAATTATAAGCTTAGCTAGCGCAATACCTATAGTAGGAGGTACCATAGTTACTTGGCTTTGGGGTGGTTTTTTTGGTGGACAATTCTACCTTATTATTACAATAATAAATGAATAAGTTATTTTGGATATAAACAAGAAGCGTGAAAATTTCCCGTTAAAAATACGGCTTGAGTTCATTTGATTCCATTTAGTAAGTCCTAATTTTTCTATTACAAGGCATTAAGTTTTTAAATAATGAAGGCTACTGTGATCATTAGTTTTAGAACAAATTTTTGTCAACAAAATAAATAGTGATTGGGGATGATGAACACACCCTCAATCATCCGTATTTATTTAATACATATAGAAAACATTTTAAGAAGATTAGATTCATTGTACTGTGGAAATATGAATGAACGGAACAAAATAGAAATCTGGGAAGATGCTTGTCTGGAATATTTTTAGTGCTAATAGAATATATATATGAATTTTTGAAAAAAATT
>MKEJ01106818.1:4445-15956 GCA_001753735.1 Embelia ribes
GAAATTTAATTTATAAATTATAATTTTATTTTTATGACAAAAAATAACTAATATATCATGCTTACACTATTTTGTAGAGTGCTTAACCCGCATTTAATGCCATGTAAGGGTGCCTTGGGTAGGGCCACGAACTTTTCTGTGTACGTACCCGAGAGTAGATTTTTGTCGGCCTAGTGTATCTCCATCTTATGCAGTGTATATTTTGCGGTTAGGAGTGACTTAACATTTTTTTAAAATGTATAAAGGTAGAAAATAGTTTTTCAATCACAATAATACAAATTTTTAAGTAAAATTGTCTTATTTTTTGGCTAAAAATATATCTCACCCTTATTACAAAGTAAAAAATCTATTTCTCTTTTTTGGAGTCGCTATGTTAAAAATTATTTCTAAACAAAATATACTCAGAAATAATAAATTGGAATATAAAGAATATTATTTTATTAAACTTGGACAGATTATATCCTAGGCGATACCACTATTATATGTATTCCCATAAATCCATTTTTTTTGCTACCGAGTTGTTTCTGGCCAACTCCGGGAATATGTTCCCAAAGTATAATGTTTACTTGCTAAGCCTTGAACTAAACTACAATCAAGACATTCAATTGAATATTTGATGGTGTGGTACCCTATCCAACTGTACATATGATTGAGTGTTTGTGTAATCTATGTGAGCGCTATATGATTGTTGTGAGCTGAATACAAAATATGCGATACTAGGTAATCCATCTATAGGTGTGTAGAGTCCATACGAAAAGTCATTCAGACCAAGCAAAAGTTGGCGGCACTAGAATGAGAAATTGTTGAGTTTGTAACTCCACAAAATATGGAGAGCCAATCAGTGCTGAGTTTGTAACTTCATATATAGTGGAGAGCCAATCAGTTATGATTGGTTTACAAAAGTATATATAATAAGTGGTTATTTCATATGTTTTAATTCATTTCCCTTGCATTTAATGCATCTAACTTGTTATATTTCGGTATTAAGTGTTTATATGTCATTTGCATGATTATGGCGTGAAATTAGATGGACCAATTGAGATGCTCTAGGAGTTATAAGGAAAATAATTTTGTTTGGACGATGATTTAGAGCTTTAGAAGTAAAAAGAATAAATTTTCAGAAGTCTTAAACGTACGATTTGATCATTCGTTTGTTGAAAGTATCCCATACGCCAAAGACTTGAGGTTTAATGAATTAATGGGAAATTTTGAAAGATTTTTTTTATCAAAATTTTGTATGGTTGCAAATATCATTCAATTATCTTTCCAACGATTCAAACAGTGCTCAATTCTGAATTTTCTAGAACAAATTATGACTTTTTTCGTGAAATAGTGTAAAGTTGTACGAACCAAACTATTTAACTTCGAAGCCACTTTATTTGTATTATTTTATTCCAAAAATAAGATGTAAAATAGATCTAAGGATTTATATTTAACTGACTCTTTCGTAGAGGGTTACAACCCTAGCCTCCATATTCTTTTCATTTATTATTCTTTTTCTTTTGTCTTTCTTTCTCCACACAATTCATTAATTTAATTTTTTTTTTCTTTTTCTCTCTAAAACTTTAGAGATTCAAAAGAAGTTGGGTGTGGGGGCCATAACAACTCCATATCTTGTTGTTCTCTTCTCTTTCGTAATCGTGAAATTGTTCTAAACTATCTAGTACTTGACAAAATCGCGTTTGCTTTTATTTTATTATTATTATTGTTGTTGCTTTGTTGTTTATGAATTAATTGTCATTTCAATTGTTCGTTTATCAATATTATTACTATCTTTTTTTGTTATTGCAAGAAATCGATCTCAATTATGTTTTCTTTCATACTTTCTTTTGAATTTTTAGTTCTTAAATATCTTTTAATTAATTTAATTTTGATCACTTAAGCACCTTCTTACCCTAAGGTGATGAAGGAAGTAAGCCTATTCCCTAATAAGTAATTAATTGAATATGATTAATATAATATGAATTGGGACTAATTAGTTATTAATTCTATGATTTTTAATCTGTCTAGTCAGCCTAAGAATCGCTTAGACGTAGTTATGGTGTCTGACAAACAATCGATGATATCCTAAGTTAAATTATATCAGAATTAGTGCACTAGTGAATTATAATTAATTTTAGACGAAGTTTAATTGTTATGAATTAGGGGAGAAAGTGAAACTACTTCATTCACTGCTAAGGGGCAAGATTTTTAGTTAATTGTTTTATAACTTTAATTCGTTTTGTTCATATTGTCTGCTCTCAAAAACAAGAAAAACCTTATTTTAGGAGTAGTAATAATTTAGATAAATAATTACTTGAAATGAAACTAGCTAAAAATGATTAAATCTTAATTTTCCTAAATCAATAGGAGTCGTTTGGTTCGATAAATCCGGTATCTTACCGGTAAAACTACAATCGTCCCTATTATACTTGTTAGTTTCTCCTTGTGCAATATTTAAGAGCGATCAAGTTACGAATCGAATGGTTATTGGGTTTTTCTAGAAGCTCTGGGGGTTATTCCACAATTTTCCAAAACTCTAGTGTCTTTCTATAATTACTAAAAGTATTTAATTAAAATACAATGTCCAAACGTGCATCCAGCCGTTAGCCTTGTACCTAACCCTACCCGGAATCGGATAAGGACAAGGACCTTCTAGCGCGCTATGCGCAACCAAGCCCGAGCCCGATCCCAGCGGTGTTGTTCTATGACGAATCGACCTACCAGATGGCACACGCGCGCGTGTGTGGTAGTTCCACCTCTGTGTGCATGCAATATACTAGATTATATCTCTTACGTGCACATAAGATTGTATATATACAAGCCATTCACATTTTAATTCATCGACCTAGGATCATTCCCATAACCCTATTTGAACAATTCATTTTGATACTAATTTTTATCTACACTTTTTATTGTTTTGACGATATAAATATTCTGTCTCGAAACTCGCACTATGAGCTTTATAACACATCCCATAACGACTAGAAATATTATGTGGACTCCACATAAAAAAAAAAATCAAAATTAATTGTTTTTATAAACTTCAACCTCATAAATATACATGTAAAATTATAAATTTTTAAACACTTATAATGTCTGGATAATATGAGAGATCAATTTTTATTATTTTGTGAGACTCAAACAATTGCAAAAGATTTTTAAAATGGGGTTTCCAAAAAGAAAAAAATATTAGAGGTGTCAGATGTCGGATGGGTTTAAATCAAATACGTATTCTTGGTTAATAATATCGAGTAAATCCGCGATACGTAGGTGGTGAGGAAGAGATTTCTTGTAGTTATGGTCTGGTTATATAGATTTTTTTGGGGATTAACCATTTGGTTTTCTCGGTATATTTTCGGCCTGGTTTTATTTTGATTTTTGGCTATGAATGTTTGCCTTGTTGGATCTTTGTATTTTTTGTTAATGCAATGAATTTTATAGATATAATTATTTAGGAAATTCCTACATGTATCCATTAATCTATTGACATATAGGAAAAAGATAATTTATTTATAGCAATATTGTTAATTTTTTTCTTACATATCAATAGATTAATATATAGGAAAGAGATTATTTATTTATAACAATATTGTTAATTTTTTTCTTACATGTCAAAAAATAAATGAATATATGTAAAAATTTACTACATACTTTTATGCATAAAATTTCCTTTCTTTATAAATTTGTTGTTACTGTTTTACTTTCATAATTTTGAGCCATAATAGAAACCGATTATCCACGACATCATGCGGAAGGGAAGATACCAAAATGTGCTCTAACTTAAATAATCTGAAGGCCTAATACATCTAGCGATGGAATCAGGGTTTACGGATAGGAAGATCATGTGATTTATATAAGAGTTTATATTTTTTTTTTTTCCAGAGGAAGCCATCTATAGATTAAATAAAAAAAATTAAATTTTTCATAAATATATCAGGGGATCGGGAAGGATCGTGGGCCCACCCTATCCCTTCCTCGCTCCGCCTACTTCAACATCCATCTTATGAAATCAAATAAATCTAGCTCAAAACAAATGGAATCTACAATTTAGATTTTGATTATAATCGATATGGATTGTAAATTCAAGTTTGTCAAACACTGAATTTCCGTATCGTACGAGTTCTTGAACATTTCTGCATGACCAAGAAGGGCCAAAATTACTTCTTCGAGTTTTGGTCATGTGCAACTACAACTTTTGTTATTTAATGTGAATTGAACATTTGAACCTAAAAATTTTTCTTAAACTTCATTAGTAGTACATATTAAATAAAATTTTGGCATAAATTTTTTTTATTCTTTGCCAATAAAATAGGGGAGCAGGGCAATTGGTGGTGATTCCTACCAAGATATTACTATAAGAGCTTTCCTCGCTGTCAAATATTCTTCTTAAAATTTTCAAAAAAAAATATTCTTCTTAAATTATAGTAGCTAATTCATAATTTATTGGCAGATCTAAGATTTTTGAGTGAGAATAATAAAATTTTATTATCCTCTATTATAGAGTTAATTTGTTTTTTTAGAGGAGCCAGATTATAGTAGTATAAAGAAAATTTTGACATTTATACACCTATATCATAAAATTTTTTGATCCCCCCTCTGTTGGGACCGCCGCTGGGCAGTTAGGTAGGCAATGTATCACCGCTACAGACGGATCACAAAGATACAATAGTCGTTGGACCGTAATATATATATATATATATATATATAGGGGGAATAGTTTTTTGGATAAATATTTTTACAAAAATTTTTAAAAATTTTGTTGGCTGTTGAATCTGAAGCAATCCAATAGCTAGGATATATCAGAAAATATAGAGAAAAAGAAAGTAGAAAAATAGAATATATCCTAGCCATTGGATCGCTTCAGATTCAACGGTCAATAAAATTTGTAAAATTTTTTGTAAAAATATTTATTGTATGATCCGCTCCTCTATATATATATATATATATATATATACCCACAATTTATAGTGAATTGATGTGCATAATTTCTCCAAGTACATCAAATAAATTACGGAAACGTACATCTTGTGAAATCTGGTAGAGAATATCTCGTGGGTGACGTGGCACGAGAGCACTAAATTCCATTTGAGTGATGGACGGCTAGGATTAATAGCCGAGTCAAACGGAATACGTCACTGGGTTTGGTCCTTCGGAGTGCTCTCTGCGCAGGAAAGTGCCAGCTTGTACAATGACATAACTAACCCTAAATCTTAATTATTTTCTGTATCACATAAATAATAGTATTTACACTTTATTATTAAGCTATAAGCTATGCATGCACGGAAAATCATTTCACTGAAATAGTGCACCGAGATTGACATGGATGCCGCATGACATGCTAATATAATAATCTTTAAATAAATTATATCTAGTGATTTTTTTTCCATAAATGATACTCTCACATCTGTTCTATTTTAATCGGTTTATATTTTTATCAATTCGTTTTAATATATAGTTCAATTTCTATTTTAGTAAAATAGTTGAGAAATCGCTTTACTAAAATACTGTTATTTATTATAGTCATTTAATTACTCCATTCATCATAAATTAGTGCAAAATAGTAGTATTAATTAGGAGTATTGTAAGAAAGAAAGTAAAAATATTTTGAATTTCAATAATATTAATTTATCTTTTTTAATACTTGATGAAAAAATAGGCTTGTATTTCTTTTTAATTCATCACAATATATAATTCAGTTTCTATTTTAGAAAAATGGTTGAGAAATCACTTTACTAAAATACCCTTCTTTATTGTAGTAATTTAATTATTCTATCTATTATAAGTTAGCGCAAAATGGTAGCATTAATTAGAAGTATTGTAGGAAAGAAAATAAAAATATTTTGGGTTACAACAATATTAATATCTCTTTCTTCATATTCCATCCATCCTACAAATATAAGTTCACTTTCTTTTTTCGTACGTCCCAATATATAGCTATATTTTCTTTTTAAGAAAAGTGTGAAGAGAAATCTCTCCAATTATGTCTCTATTTAATATGATAATTTTTTTTTTATCAATACCAATCAATTTTTACAATATAAAAAAAATTAATAGGGTGCAATGAAGAGTATTTTTGGAAGAGTAGTGATAAAATTAATTTTTCTATCACCATCAATTGTAATTTCTTAATCCAAGTGTGAAAAAAAAATAGACTTATATGTATGAGATGGAGGGAGTACTTGTGGAAAAAAAAAAGTCTATTAAAATGAGACGGAAGAAGTACGTTTTAGAGAAGTAATCCAAAAAATTTAGATTATGATTATCAACGCACCAAAAATATGCATTAATTTTGTAGTTTGTAATTCATGGGTTCGAGCTCAACGTGTTAACTACAATACATAAGATGCCAGTGCATAAGTATGCACAAAACTTTGTGCATAACCTTCTACTATGAGCAATAAATATTACATTTAAAATTGATTATAACTATACACTTAATTATATGCTACTGACTTGAACTTGTACTTTGATAGCATGCTATCATTTAATGAGAAACAAATTCCCCTCCATGCATTATACATCTACACTTTTATCTTAATTTTTAAATCATTGAAATTTTATACGTAGAAGAATGTAAAAATTTTCTAAATATCATCATATAAGTTTTGACACGTAGAAAAAAGAATATTGATACATATGAAAAATAAAATCAATATAAATTTAAATAATCACTCTTTTTCCTATACATACATAGGAAAATTTTAAAATAATGGTAATCTCAACTAAATCTAAATTGGAAGATAAATAGATACACAAAGTTAATGAAAACCTCTGCCATGAGTTATTTACATTTTACACAATGGAAATTTTACCTTTTTTAATATTCACTTGAGTATTGAATGTATGAAGAAACAATTCTACAATTGTATGTATGATAAGTTTTTGTAAAATCTTTGAAATACATTTTATATATTAGGTATGTAATTTATAATGAATCAAGATGTCATGAACTTGAATCTTAAGATGCTTTTTTAATTAAGCATTTAGCTAGTAAGAGCAATCAATATTATAGTTTGTTTTATTCATATGCTACATAAAAAGTTTAGGCAATTCATTTATGCAAAAGTATTTTATATTCAAGTGAAAACATGAAAATGATCTGTCAGTTGAGAAAAAAAAACAGGATATCAAAATTCAAATAATATTAAACAATCATCTATCTAATATTTACAAATAAGAACTTATCTAGTTATAAATTGTGCGTTGATCAATATAACACATAATGTATTCAAAATGGATTTTTGGACGATTGGTGTATTTCTATAGTATTAATATATGTAGAGGCCATGCTTTACATATTTTGTCAAAGCCTAATTTTTTATTTACCTATTTTGTCCTTCAACTTTAGCCATGCTTTAAGGTTTTTCCCTTTTCTTTATGGGTATAATTTGAAATATATTTCACCACTAGGGATAAATATATAATTTATTATGTAAGTTACTTAACCCACTCCATAATATCCGCTACCTGTGCACCCTCGTCTACCTCTCTCTCGTTCACTCTCTCTCATTTTAATCTTTTCGTACTTTTTTTTTCATTCTTTAACTACGGACACCGGCTATATTTTTGGGGCTTTTGGATTCACTTCTCTTTATATGAAAAATACTTTTCTAAATAATAATTTGTCTATTTAATTTAAAACTTTTCTTCAAATTTATTATTGAGAACAAATCACATTTGTCTCGATTGTTATTGCACGCGCAACACTTATATCTTAGTTGCTAATCTGTTACTGCAACACATGCAAAAAAAATAAGGCCACTAATAATCTTATATGTTATTAAAATCAATTTCTCACTCAATCAGTCTATCCTCTAAAGGAGAAGAAGTATCAATAATTGAATCAAATATTTTGATAATGCTATCTTGGTCAGAACTCAAAATATTAAGACCATTCACCTCAATTATGGATTTCCAATAGTTGATTTCATTGCATTTATAATCACTATCTGATGAAGATGAATGATCAGAAGAAGATTCATTGAGGAGGAACCACTTCATCTTCAAGAGAAGAGCTAAAGCTATTATCAACTAGCATGAGCTTAGATAATTGAGGATGTAATTGCTCGTTTTCTATCTCATTAAGGGCTTTTTTGGTCCAACATTAGGATGCATAGTAATTTATTTTGCCACATTTATGATAAGAAATATCTAAATAATTGGCTTTTCTTTTGCCACTTATTGGGGGATTCTTAAGCTTATAAGGCTTTTTGTATATCTTTCTTTTATAATTCCTTTTATTGGAATTATAATAAGAATGAGATTTGGTCTTGTGAGGTTTGGTCTTACGAGAAATCATTTTTCGCTTATACTTAAGCTTATGACCTGGAGGAATTGGAGGTTTACCTAAGTCAAAAGGAAATTATTCACAGAATTCACCTAATTAGTGCTTTTCTATTAAATGTTGTTTTTTGGGCTGATTTTTTAGCTTTATGTTACTACATAAAACTAAACCTTCTTGAATATAGCTATTAATTAACTCGCCATATGTAAGTTGTGCGTAATTAATATTAATACCATCATTTGAATTCTAAGTGCTTTGAGTGCTTTCTCGACAAATAAGTGTGATAATCCATCAATAAATTTGGATTTCAAATGTACAAAATTAGAATTTGAAAGTTGCATTACTCTTGAAAGAAAAGTGTCATTATAACAACGAAAATGTGTTAGAGAAGGATATCTCAAAATTTGAAGTAAAGTAGTAAGTTTTTTAGAGGCGGAGTAGTATGTCCTACAAAATATTGTAGAATTAAAAGACATAATGTGTATAGCGCAACTTCTACTATATAGTATGACTCATAACACTACTACAAGCATAATTGGATTCTATCTTAACAATGTTTTTACGGGTTAAGACTTTGTGCCTGTACGAGGGTCAGATAGGAATCCCGCCAACCTTTAGGTTGGCCTACAAAACTTGTAACTATAAATTTAGCTATGGCATGATCAGAATTTATGTATTGTTGACAAACTGTAGAATACATCATAATGCAATGAACAACAACTAAAATTTGCTTATCATTTAGTTCATCTAAATTCCATTATTAGATGGCTTTTTCCTGAATAAGAATTTTGAAAAGATTTAGATTTTTTGAAAAGAAGAGCCTAAGGGGAAGGAAGATTGTAATAATATTTTTGAAGTGGTTTAGGTTCATGAATAGAATTAATATAACATTGTTGTGAGAATATTTCTAACAGCTATTGAATATCATCATAGTCATGAATAGGGTTAGAGGTGTCAGTATCAAATTGATCTGATTCTATTTCTAAGGGAGCTAATTGAGAAATAGGGTTAAGACGGAGTTCTTTTAAGTTTTGTTCAAGAATTTGAATATAATCAATATTAGATTCCAACGTAAAGTAATCAATTTTTGTGGGAGGTTGGATTAATGGTGATTCCCTAGAAATACTAGGTTTGGATGATGCTTGTTTAGACAAATTCTCAAAAAATGATTTAAGTTGAGAATAATTTTTCTAGAAGATAATATTTCATCTAATTCAACAAATTGATCGCCTAAACAAACAAAAAAAGTATTAGTACAATTTGGGATTTTATTTAAGAATTTTTCTTTTTAATAGTAAAACATGAGCTTGTTCAAATTTATTTAAATTTATAAACTCAGTTACTTCAAAAGAAGAAGGGACTAATTAAATTCTTTCTAGGGGAGGAAAAACAGAGAAAATATTTTCATCCTGTAAATTTGTCCAAGATTTTTGTAACGTAAGAATTTACTTTTCTTGTTTATCAATATAAAATGATAAAAACAAATTTACAAAAGTTTTATAATCTCCAGTTCTTTCCATATAAGAATAACATTCATTTTTGAAATATTGTAACTCTTCATAAAAAAAAATTAAAATACCACTAACAAAACTCTTAATTTTTGGGTTGAAAAAATTCTCTATTAAGAATTTGTCAAAATTCACTTTCTGGACTTAAATCAATCATTGAAAGGAAAACTCGTTTCAGAAGTAAGGAACCTGATTCTAACAAATTCTAATTGTTTCTATATTTTCTATTTCTTCCCTATTAGTCCGATGTCCTATTAGAGACTAAAGAGATATTACTAAAATAAGATCTAGTGGAAAAGGCTATGGGTATTCTAACTATATGTTGAGGTGCAAATTTGTTCTCAACATCTCCAAACTGAATAATCTGATTAATTTCTTGATTCAGAATAAGTTGTGGCTCAGTCTCTTCAGGAAGAGACCATGTCTCGAAAAAGTTATTTTCATTCCACTTAATAAGCATATTAGAAGCTATATTGAAAACAAATTTATTTCCATAAGTGTAGTTGTATCTGACAAATTCATATACTTCTTACTAACATTAGGGATAGTAGTATTTAAAATGAATTTTATAGCGTATTGCTATAATTTCACTATCTGGATGAAAATTATATCCACTAGTGTAACGCCTCGGAATTTAAAATGCTTTCCGAGCGCGTTTCTCACACAACATCGCACATAATGGAAATAAATAAATCTCAAATAAATATTTAAGTTCTCAATATCTCATAAAACATCTACTCGGGCTAAGAGAACTTACCCAATTTATTTTAAAATACTAAAAATCTCAAAATAAATTATCATATTGGCTCGACAGGCTACAGTTTTTGAAATAAACGAAACATTATTCTTGTAATACTAAAATAAAATAGAACTACTACCCACAAACTCGAGTGAGTTCCACCAACTCCAATCCTAAAAGTGAACTCCATTTGTTTCCACCCCTATTTGAGATACAAAATAAACCCAAACAGATGGTTAGTTTTACTATACTTGTGAGTAGAATAACAAGAAAATATATACTTGGGAACATGAACAACAAAAGCACAACATATATCTCAAACACTACTCGGGAAAGAAATAAGGAAAGAAAATACCACTATACTCAGTTTTCATATTTTTACACTTCAACACCACAGTTTAACACACATACTCCCGGGTTGTGCTTCTCCTGTGACTTCACATGTACAAGTTTAAAGGGTCAGTCATCGCATCTTCTTATGTATCATCAATTAAGGGTTAACCATCAACCCCTAAATACACACATTCTCCATTTAAAGGACCGGTCCTCGCACCCTCTAAACGTAGAACTCAGTTTATTTGTTCAATTCAAATGTTCTCGTTATATTTTCTTCTTTCAAATATAAATCAACTCAATTTTTCCAATTTATACTACTCATAATAGCACACAAATTTTCTACCACATATTAGGGCACAAAAGCATATAATCACAACTCATGAACACAATCACACAAAGACTCGTGGTTCTAACCATAATTACAATAAATTTTAACCGCACCTGAGATTGAGTGCATGACTTCATAAAGAAACTTGGAGAAAGTTCTAACAATTTTCGCTAAAGAGATCACCGTCAAATTCACGATCATCCATGAGGAATTTACGAGAAATCAATCCCTAATTACATATAAAAATACCAATAAATCATCTAATTGCAATATGGTGAATTAGGGTTTTAAACCCTAAGTACAAACTCAATGAATCCCTTACCTCACATTGAAG
>MKEJ01106820.1:0-12035 GCA_001753735.1 Embelia ribes
TCCCGGATTTTCAGAGTAAATTTTTTGTATTTATAATAATATTATTGAAGCTTAAAATATTATTATTGCATTATTGTAGAATGAAAGTGCATGAACTATTGTAGGAGTAGCATATTGAAGTCACAGCCTTAGCGTTGAGTGGTTTAGTTAATATACTAGTTGCGTGGGAAGTTGGAATTAGGAGTAGCATTGGTGGTTACGAAGTTTGATTGTGATTGTTTAAGTTATAATTGAAGTGTAGAGAAGGGTGCTGGCGTACCCAAGAGGGGTACCAATACCCCAGAGCTCCAAAAGAGTTCTGTTAGCCAGCACACTAAAGTAGAGTGCGGGTATACATAGAGGTACCGGTATACCACACAAAAAAATTGTGGGCCCGGGCTATTTTATGTCCCATCCAATCCTTATACCCCGTACAAAATTTGATTTTTTCTTAATTTTTCTCATTTCTTCCGGTTGTGACAGTTGAGAGAGGGTGAGTGGTGATAAAAAATGAGTTTTTATTCATGGGTTGATTTTATCTAACTCCCGAGCTTGTACGTAGAATATTTTTACATATTTTTTATCTTTGAAGTAAGAGCATTCTTTTGAGGTAAGTCTCGCATCTTGTTTTGTTCGTTTATTATTTTTTGATTTCCATGCCTCGTATGTACATGAAAAATAATTTGATATTCTTGTTCCTTATCCTGAAGTGAATACTTTTATCTGCAGGTTCGTGTTGATTTGAGTTCTTTTTCTAGATCGAATCCGTGTCAATAGAAGAGGTAAGTTTGGGGGTTTTCATTTGGAAGGCTTTAGACATATTTTCTTGGTGTTAGAGATACGAGTAGGCTACGAAATGATAATATATTTGTGAGTGTATGTGTGTTCCTTACGTGTAAATTTTATGAAGTTGAAGTATGTTTTTTTGAAGTGAAGAAAATTGAATTACTTACTATTTGAATTCATTTATGTGTAGAATGAAGCATGAGTACAAGTAGAATGTATTACATTGATATATATATATATAAATAGATAGATATTGGCATTTCATTTGTTGATATAACATTATTCATGATATGAAATAAAGTGGAATTTTTTATAAACGAGAAGTTTGAAATGGTTTTCTTAAATTGAAGTTTTGAAAATGATATTTTAAAAGAAGAAGTGAAAGCAAAGAACTTGATATTTTTATGAAGGAAACGATGCTCAAATTTATCATTGAAATGAATCATGAAGTTTTTACGAATTATGGATATTTAAACTCGAAGTTTTGAACATGTTGTATTGAAGGGAGTTTGAATTGCATCCATGGAGTATTGAGTCATTTTCTATTTTTTTTCGGGATGAGTGTTGAATTTACAAAATTTTAGAATAAAGTAAAGAGAAGGCTCGATACTTTACCGTAAAAGTCGAAAAACCTGATCAATAATATAAATTATAAATATTCCACGAAGAGAGCGATTTATATTATAGGTTCACGAATGAACTTTATTTTAAAAGAAAATAAATTTAGATACTAGTCTCAATCTTTTAGAAGTTGAAATATTGTAGTAAAGTTGAAATCGTTGTCGAGTTTAATTGCATTGGTGTTACATTGCATTCATTCTTATATGTGGTATTTTTATATGTAATGGCACCGCATAACATCACATGTATCGTATTATTTAGTAGACCAACTCATTCGTTTTTCTTTTTCCATATTTGTATCAATATTTATTGTAGGTGCGGAGATGAGAGAAAGACATTCTTGAGATGACTCAGATGTTTTCTTGTAAATATTTTTTAAGATAAACTTGGTAGTTTATATTTTATATTGGCAACATTCATGTTATTTATTTGGCCTTAGTAGTATTGTAGTTGAAATTTATGTTGTAATTTTATTTCGAAGTATGATGTAGTAGAAGTTAGCGTTTTGTATTATATTTTGTTGTAACTCTTGAAATTGTTCGGGTTAGAACAAAAGTGTAATATATTTTGTATTGACTATACGGGATGTATAATTTTATTATTTTATTTAAGTAAGTAGCTTATTGATGTTATAAACATGGTGCTTACTTTAAAATTAATATTTGTAAGCAAGCTATATCTATCTATCTATCTATCTATATATATATATATATATATATATTGGTGTACTCTGATCGAAGTTCTTGCTACAAAATGAGAAGTGAAAGTTAGCATTGTATAAGCGAATCATATTATATTTTATTTTTAAAAAATATATATATTTTTTATTTTATTTTTTTTGAAAATGGATCATCCCCGCCTCCCAAATTCTACAGAATTCGGAATGACTTTGCTCACCCTTGCTCCTTTTGCTTGAAAAGATAGTTAAAAGTTTAATCCTTTTTTTTTTTAGCGTGGTACAGCAGGGAGAGTCCTTTTAGGGTGTCCTTTTACCAAATTATAATCCTAATTTAAGTCCATTAAATTTGGACTATTTATTTTTAAATTGATATATAAAATTAAATTAATTTATTTTTAATTAAATAAATTTTATATAAAATTAATTTTTTTAATCCCAATTACATTTTTAAAAATAATTGCCCTTATTTAATGAAGAAAAATTACCCATCACCTCTGGCAAAGAAACCCCTTTTCATTCCTTTTTTATCGTCCCTTTGACTTTTTAGTACTCGATTTAATATGTTATTTTTGTAATATACATTTTATTCCTTTTGTGTGTCTCGCATAGTCCAGCATGGATAGCCATTTTTGGGTGTTCTTTTGCCGAAGTATAATTCTCTAAGTGATTCCTTTGTATCGTCCACTTGAGTGCTCGATTTATTTTAGTTTTATGGAACTTTTAAATTAAAGTCTTATTATTCAATAGTTAAGCTAAGTGTGTAACACTTGTATATACTGTATCATTTATTTGTTAAAAACCAGAGAATACAAAGGAATTGTGGAAAAAGACGTCAAATTTGATGTTGTAAAGTGTTAATATAAGACAATAATGTCTTTAGCAATTATTTTTTTTGGATTTATTAGATATTGATATTTGGTTACAAATATAAGTCTCACCAAAAACTGACTATTTATAGATTTTCCACGCTTACTATTTCAGATTTGGACACTCTTAATTTATTTCCGGAAAGAATGACATATCAATCATTTTACTCCTCACTTAAATTTTTATTTAAAAAATTAGCTCAGAAATTTTGTATAGATGTAAAAAAAAAAAAAATAACAATCATTATTCAAAATTGAAGAAAAAAATGGCAATCTTTTAAATCCATATGATTTTTTCCTTTCCCCACTTTATAAGAAAGATACTGAAAGCACACGACACATACACAACCTCCCTACTACATATTTGTTCATTTGTACTAATTTATGGAATCTATTACTGCTTTCTAAGTATATAATCCCATTCACAAATAATTTTCCGATTAAAATTGTAAAGCTAAAAACTATTTGAAACAACTAATTTGGATAAGAATTAACAATTACGAATTTTGATTTTTTCTTAATAATAATGAGAGGTAATATGAGAATGTACTATGCTTAGTCATACAAGTACTTTGATGGAGCAATTATTTTTAGACAACAAAAATGAGAAATAAAATGATTATTTATAAATGGAAGAAGTATTTGTTAATATGTGTATGTCTATGTATATCATTTAAGGTAACAAGGAAATTTCCACTTTGACCAATTCTAATCTATTACTAGTTTGTTTGTTTGTTTTTTTATTTAATTTACTTCAGTGAAGACCTATCGCAGTAAGTGCAACTAAATTATATAGTTAGATAATTGAGAATTATATGAGAATGTGAAGACAGCAAGGTAGCATAACATATCAACAAAAAAGTCGTTGTTTAGGTAAGGAAATAATTTAATTGATTTTGTGAATAAGCTATTTTTGATAAACATATGATTTGTTTTTGTTTTTTTTTTCCGGAAAAAATTGGTTGCCATTAGATTTCTTTTTCGTAGTCAGAAAAAGTTTATTAATAGTTGTAGGTAAGTGACAATTAGTTCCAATTAGTAGCAGTGACGTGTACGAACATTTTCGGATTAAAATGAAAACAAAACATATCAGATTATGAATGCTAGATTTAATAACAGAAATTGTAATGAAACAATCTTGTCACAACTTGTTACTATACCTAAAAGACAGAAAATTTGGTTGTAACTTTGTTTTATTATTGCTAAAACACTACTTTTCGTAACAAAATATCTTAAAGTGTTAATTTTTACTATCAATCTGATTTTTGTCCAACAAACCACAGTGATGGCCTTGCTTATAATGATATACATGCTAACAGTACCGAAAATATGTACAAATTAATTTTGTGTCACTAACAATTAGTCTTGTTAGCTCATTTTAAAAAAAGAAAGAGAGTATGCAGATGTGGCTAATTGTTATCTATACAAAATTAGTTTGCATAAATTTTATGTAGAATGAGTTTGTATGCATATCATTACTCTATTTATAATTATATAACGTTGGTCACGCGACAAATATTTTTGTGGCATATATGTACGTACGGGATTGTTTACCAATCTCAATTACCATTCCCCATAAATTCTGTTGGACTTTGGAGTAATATATCAATGGAAGAAAAAAAAAAAGCGAAAGATAATTGTAGTAATAACCTCAAGGTGATTCAACAGTAAAAATTTTGTTTAGTTTCGGATTTACAGACACAATATTATCAGAAAATACATTTAGTAAAAAAATAAGACTTAAAATTTATTATTTTGAGAAAGAAGAAAGGCTGAAAAGGACATTATAGGAAGGTACCAATGTCATCTGTACAGATAATTGAAGAATTATTAGTCTCAAGTCTAATGTCCCAGCATAGTTGAATCATTTTTAATGAACCACTCTCATATAAGTCATAGGCATACCCTAAATTTTCATGACGGGTAACATGAGAATTTATTTCCACAGTTGAATAAATAAAAACCTACCACCTCCCTTTGAAAAGAAAATTACTATTTATGTCCCTCTCTCTATTTTCTAGATAGCTACTATCTTGACTTATTTACACCAATGAACCAACTTCTTGTCTTAGGGTTCTTTTGATTTTGATCAAGCAATCATCTTTGGAATATTAGAAGAGAAGAAGATTGATTCAAGTGACGATTATTAGAGCCATGGTTTGTACATTTAGACTCTATCATGTCTTATTTGTGATGATAAGAATAAGATATATTTTCTTGTTCTTGAATTGTTTCATGCCTAAGGATATTTTTTGTTACAGCTTAAAAGTTTCAATTTTTCAGCTTTTATGTTTAAAATATGAACAATATTTGGCTGCGAAGCTTTTAACTTGAGTTTATTTGTTATTTTGGCTTAAATAATATGAAAGTTTTAAGTTGTATACATCCACTTTTTCTCTCAATTAGAAATTAACTGGTTGCTTAAATCTGCAACCAAACAAACCCTGAATTACGTTGAACCTAAGCCCTTTTCTAATTTTTTTCTCTGCTTTTCTTTCTTTTTTTCTTTTTAAAGACAAATAGGTATGATTAGTTTAGATTGCAAATTAAGTACTAGTCCTCTTAAATATTTGCTTGCATAAAGATTTTTTTTTGTTTCATGCCTAAGTTAGGATGCAGAATTCTAAGTCTTTTTTGTTTTTTTAAAGTAATTAGGTATGATTTGTTTCGAGTTCCAAATTAATTGCTAGCCTGATTAAATATTGCTTGCATAAATTTTTATCATGTTTGTCCTATATATATCATTGAATAACATCAAAGATTTACATAGAGCTACGGTTTGTAAGATGTCAAGGACACATCAATTAATTCTGCTACTCAAGAACCCTAATTTTTGTTTCATCAATTTATTCCCAACTCTAATATATTCTACTTTCTTCTTGGTTTAATTTTTGCTGCCTTGAATAGTTAGATCTCGTTGCAGCAAAAATTATAAGCATCAAGGATGTTTTATTTTGAGAATTGCTTGGGTTTATATCAGCATATAATTTCATTTATTATTTGTTTATAATTTACAACTTGAGAACGAGAACTTTACGGGGTCAAATATATGTTTATATACATCAGTTAAAAGGAAATGACAATAGAGCTTGTATCGACAAAGTTCACCACTTTTTTTTTTTACTTTCTTTACCTTAAGCTCTTTGGTTCCAATTATCTACTTCCAATTATATATGTGGAAGATGATACGTCCAATCTTCTACATTTTTGCAGTTAAAGCTCCTAAAACTATTAACAACAGAATGAATAGCATGTGAAGGTCCGGAGTCAAAGGTTTGCTTGGGAGGTTTCAGATCTTCTAGAATTTGAAAATTTTCACTCGATATCCGATACTTTAGTGAAATTGTTTTTTTTAAACATGTAGTATTAGCTCCCCATAATAATTTTCTACAATATTTGTTGAAGTAATATATAATATAATACGACTCTTCCTAACAGCTTAAGCTTTTAGGTGAGATAGTCGCACATCACATAACAATATTCAACCTCCTTAATAATCTTTTCTGATATTCGATCAACCCATTTTCGATTTCTAGCTCCTCCCTGACCCTCTGTAGTTTGGATGTCATAAAATATTATACCATGGTGAACTTAGGAAGAAATTAAACTTCACCTAGCATTTCTCTTTTATGTTTGATATCTGTATTATATACTTTTAGGAAGTCGTTGAAAGTTCACTTGCTTCTACAATAGTTTTATCATCATAGTTTTTATTAGTTCACTTTAGTCCTCAACCATGCAATATCCAAAGGGCTAATGACATATTCTCCATAATGGGTGTGAAACTCTTATTTTCTAAAGTCAAGAGCAAACTCGAAGAAAATAGTGAAATGGTTATTTCTACTATAACAATTTGGAGGATTAATGATACAATTCCTATTTATCACAAGCTCATTAAGATAGGCAAGATCAAACACACGTGACAACAATTTGATTTTCTTTAATGATGTGCCATTATTAATTAGTGAAGAAAATTGTCAGTAGAGGTGTTCACATTAGTGGTCCAAAGAAATTTTGTCATCGATCCATCCTTAGTAAGATCATGTAAATTCCTACATGCATTATCTTTGTGTTCCCAATTTTATCGAACAAATTCTTACATGCGATATTACCATTCATTTTTTAGGCCGATCAATACCTAATTAGGGAAGAATTTACAAATTCCCCTCTTCAGTTAGGTAGTTATCATGCACTCAGATTCAATTTATATTGATAGATTGCTTTGAACGATACCCTATATTTGATATTTATATCTCCTTTTCACTTTGCAGAATTTCTAAAAATTGTGAAAAATCAGCAATATAAAACAAAGAGTGATACCCAAGGAATGTCTAAAGCATCGGATTTAGACAATAATATGAAGAGTGACATAGCATTCAAGGTTCATGTAAATGCATCACCATCAATGTCATCCTCGTCACAAAAACTATCATTTATTGATTTGAATGAAGAAGCTTATAACGGATCAGAAGAGGTACAAATGCTTGAGGGTATCGATGTTGAGAGCAAGAAAACAAATAGTTACTCGGGCAATACGAGTAATATTACTAATCCTTTGGGAATTGAAAAGAAGTCTTATGGGGTCAGACGATATGTAAGGTCGAAAATGCCCCGGCTACGTTGGACTCCTAATCTTCATCTCTCCTTTCTACGTGCCGTTGAAAGGCTTGGTGGACAAGAGAGTAACTCTCTCTCTCTCTCTCTTTAAGTTGAAAAACAACTTGCTATAGGTTGATCTAGGTTCAAAGTTGAGTTTCAAAGTGAACTGCATCTGTATTAATCAAAAAGAAAAACTGAGCTCCTAAGTTCTATATTTGTTCAATATTAGGGTTTCACTAAAATTTAAATGGGGGTAAAACCAAGTATTTCTTTTACTTTCGTATATGTTTAAACGAGGTGAGTACATAAGTAGGCATATTCAGGGAAAAGAAAAAAAGTATTTGCTCTTAGGAAAAAAAATGAACGAATAATATGATAGTTGATGTATGGCATAAACTTAAGAGGTCGCTCCCAGTTTTTTTTTTTTTTTCCTCTTCATTTTCTCCCTATCTGAAAGTGCGCCACATCAATCTACACCCTGCAAATTACGATGTGTTTCGCCAAAGATTGACATGAAAAGCTACAGGTTGTGATTTGTTTCATCAATGTATATATATAGATCGATATAACTTAATGTACACTGCTACATAAGTACATATAAATTCATTCATATGCAGTTATATTTCCTTTTATGATAGGAATTAATGCCAAAGATTTATGCTGATGAATTCGCTAATCGTACTTTGCCCTTTCTCTTTTGGATTTAGCAGAAGCTACTCCAAAATTAGTTCTTCAGTTGATGAATATGCAAGGGCTAAGCATTGCTCACGTAAAAAGTCATTTACAGGTTATACGAAAAGATATTTTGTGATCAATTTGTTTAATTTTCTCTTTACAGCTTCTTTAGCAAAACATCTCTGCATTTCTTTTCATTTTTTATATACCTTTTTCAGATGTATCGAAGCAAAAAAATCGACAATTGTGGACGAGGTAAGTACTAGGATTCTTTTGGCCCTACGTTGTGTAACTAGATAAGAAATTGAAAATTTTAAGTCAAAACATTTTAGCAACTTTATTGGGAAAAAGTTCCCCTTACTTGACCCTAGGAAAACGATTCACATTCAGCGTATGCATCTAATAGAAAATAAGCTCTAATCTCACAAAAACTTTATTTGATCACCGTCATGCTTACAGTGTTGAACCAAAGATCGTCTCCTCTTCGGCGTTTCAAAATGGAAAACGGTGGAATTGTTCTACTTCCAAATCCTTATGAAGGAGGATCGAAGATGCAACAAAACTATTTCAATAATGGAAACGTGTTTCCAAATATTGAAGTCAAGGCAACGGATTTAAGGGCAAGGATTTTCCCGTTAAGGCATAGTCAGTTCGTCAAAGAAAAGAAGTCGCCACCGCGAACCCTGTGTGAAAATAAATTGTTGAAATCAAAGATACACAAGAAAAATGATTGGGTAGTTAGTAGCACAAGGGTTTGGCAACTACAACACAAAGTATACGATACCAAGGACTTATTTGAGAATCAATTACAAAATCATTTCGGGCTTAAGGTATGTATATAGTATTTATTTTCATAATGCACAAGAATGAAGAAGCAATATTCGAAATGCACATCTTCAATTGATCATTTGATTATCGCATTATAACTTTTATATCTGTTTCTTTTCCCTTCTATATATTCATAGCGTTATCATCATGTTCAATTTCAAAATCAGAGTTTTAAAAATAAAACACACTTAGATGTGATTTGTACAAGCTCATTTTTGTGGTAACAATTTGTTACTAAAATAATTTTACTGTCAGGGGTCAAGTTTTTTCTTTTTTTCTTTTTTCCAGATAAGAACAAGACTTTTTGTTTAAAATCTGAATTATATTGGCTGCTTAGTTTTTAAGTTGAGTTTTTTTTTTTGTATTGGCGTAAGTAAGTTGGAAGCTTTAAACTATATTCATCCAATTTTTCCCATGATTAAAAATATATAAAAAAAATTAAAAATTGTAAACAAATAAACCAATAGTATTGAATTTGTAACGGAACCCTACTTTGGTATAGCGGGGGCAACGTTCAGGTTCAGACAACGAAATTGTACTTCAAAATTAAAATATAGAAACAATACACATAATGCAGCATGTACTGATTCCTTAGGACAGTTTATATCATTTGCATCACATTTCCTAATTCTCCTTTTTTTTTTTTTTTTTTACGTTATTAAAAGTTAGTTTAAAAAGTTTAATATATTCTCCATCCGCTCGCTATTCTATTATTAATTATTAATAAAAATATTTAAAATAATGAAATAATAATTATAAATTATATTTTTAATTTAATATTTAGAAATAATTATTGAGCTTAAAACTACTAAATACGACATATAAATTAAAACTTAAGTATATAGAAAATAATTTTAATATTTAAAGAATAAATGATTATAATCTTTATTAGTATTTATGAAAAATTGAATTTAATATTTAAAATTTAAACTATATATTTATTAAAAATTAAATTTATATTTATATCATAAAAATTTAATATTTAATTCTAAGGAATTATAGTTCTTTATTAAGCAATTCTATTTATATTAAAAAAAGTTACAAAAATTTTATTTATATTTTTCTTCTTTCTCATCACGTCTATTCCCTTTTCTTTTTTTTTTTTCACTTAAAGAGATATTCTATTTATATAATAAATTAATAAATTAAATTATAACTATAATTATAAATTTAATGCTAAAAAAATAATTTTTTTATTAATATATAATTTAATAACTAATGTTTCACAATTAAATATATTGATATGTGTGGAATTTTAAGTAGGGAATTATTAAAGAAAAATAATGTTTTAATATAGTAGAAAATATGATAGATAATCTGATTCAGAGGGTAAGAAATAAAGATTAAGTAAAATAGAGATAGAGTGCATTTTTCCTGTATTTTATGCAATCTGTTAAGATAATGTGATGCTAATGCTCTTGGGTTTTCACAATGTTTGTTACATTTTTTCATTCATTTTTTGTTGAGCAAAATTGGCTTTTTCTTAGAAAAATAAAAGATTTTAATTTCCTTAATTCCTGGATAGTTCTGTAAATAAAAAAATGGGTCAAAGTCCAAGTGCCAGCTTCCATAGCAAGTTTACTAATACATTAATTGTTCATGTGATGGGAATTAGGAGAAGAACTTGAAGCACAAGGAACTGTTTCCAGATTTGCAACTGAAACTCAGTACTCAAAGTGGTAGAAGTGGCAATTATCATGATGAGAAAACTACTTTTGGAAACATTAAGCATGAGATGATTAATACTAAGCTCTCTCTCTCCTTGTGAAGTTGTTGTTCAACCTAACCCAAGCCATCAATCTCTGTTAAATATTTTGTCAATTAAAAAATTAAGGTGGAGTGCTTAAAAAACTATGCTTTGTGTAATTTATTGTGTTAATTATATACAAGAACATTTTGGTATTGGAATTTCTTATTTAATTTTTGTGGAGTCAAGAGGATGCTAATTATCAAATATTCCAATATATATATATAAAATCCAAAAATACCCTCTATTCATGTTTTAGAACAAAAATTTTCCTTGGTATTTTTTAATTAAAAGAAAAATCGAAAACACTTTTAATCTTTAGCGTGTAATTATGGGATTTTGGCTTATGTTACTTATTACTAGCGTATAGCCCGCGCGATACTTGGATTGTATGTATTATGTTTTTTTTTTTTATCATATTAATTTTTTTTATTTTTTAAAATTATTTTTTATTTTTTTTAATTCGGGCTATTAAAAATTTGTATTTGGTGCAGGAGGTTTTGGAAATTACAGGGAGTATTCGTGACAGCGAAGCTGATCCTCACTCTGTCCTGAAAAACTTCGAGGGTAAAATATGACGGAGATACAAACCTCCAGAAGGAGAGGAATAATGTAATTTTATAGATCTTAGGGGGTATAAATAAACGGTCAGAAACTTCACGGGATAAAATGGTCATTTACCTAAAAAGTTCAACAACATTATGGGGTCCTGTGTGATATGGACATCAAATCTGTGTGCAAATCAAAGCTCCAAATGGCAAACTCAATAGTGAGATTTGGCATCTCATTTCCACCTTTTATCCATTCTCGGTTCACACACACACACGTATATCTCTTGACAATGGCCATTTTTTTGGCTTAAAGCGGAATAATATTTGGTTTTTAAAATTTCAAGTTGGAAAGTTATTTGTTTTTTTATTTAAATAAATTAAAAATTATAAGTTTAATATATAATTTTTTTTTTATAGCGATAACTAAGTTGGATTATTTGTTTAGAGTAGGGATGGCAACGGGTTTGGGTGGGGTTGGATTTTGTCTTTCCCGATCCCCCCTGTCCCGCTTTGGGGTTAGGTTTTATCTTTCTCATTACCGCCCTAGTGGAAGTCGGTTTTCTTAGAGGATTCCCGTCTCCATCAATGAATAATTAAATTTAAAAAATCATTTTGCTTTGATTAAAATTAACAACTCAAAAATTGTATTTGTAAAAAATAAACAAATAAAATATTCACAAAATTAAAACAATCAATCAGAAATT
>MKEJ01106823.1:0-12942 GCA_001753735.1 Embelia ribes
AATTTCCGGGACATTACAAATAAACATATGTTTTATACAGAAATAGACATTATATAAGTTAGGAAGGAGAGAGAAAGTGAGTGTAATATCCAACACTTAGCCACACAAACAAGCAGGGAGATATTTATCACATCGATTAAGATTCAAGTTCATACTTGCCTTTGCTATTCAAGAGCCTGGAAATATTTTTAACAAGCCACTGCAAGTTGGGCCTCAAATTAAGCATAAACTGTAACCAATGCAGTAAATTTTTTTTATTAACAAGCTGGCTGTACATGTTCGGACTTAAAGTGGGCCTGAACTATTACCAACCCAGTACCGAGCTAAGGTCCAAAGCTTTCGAGCCCAACCCAAGCATCACAAGGCTCGGGTCGGCTTGTTTACACCCCTAGTAGTATGGCATAATGTTTTCTGGTTCTTGCTTTTCATATATAACAAAATTTTGACAGTGCACCTTTTCATTTTAACATTGTGGTAAAGAAATTCACCTATCCTTGTGTTGCGGTTCCAGTTGATGAGCTGTTAGCATTACCTTTTAGCCGATGTGATTGTGACTCATGAAAATTCTGATTGTTTATTATTTTTCCATGTTTTACTTGTTATATATGCGTCAAATGATCGGACCGCGTCAACATTAAAGCTAATGACATGGTGGTTGCTGCTTAACAAATTGGAAAGCCTACTTCTCGTTAATTAATTTGGGAGCAGACCAAAGCCTTTTCTGTGGAAAAACTAAAAAGAATAAGATCAAAGGAAGTATTCCCAGAAATAACATGATGAGAAAATCTGAAGATTATGATCCCCTGATTCTCTTAGTCCTTTTCCTCCATAAAAGAAAAAAATGATTTTGTTCCTTGACTCTCTTTAGTCCTTTACTCCTTTTCCATTGTGAAAAGAACAAAAATTTTTGTCGCGAAGTTCGCTTATCTCAATTTGTTGCTTGAGAAGTTTAGTGGAATTTTGGAGCCTATGCAAATAAGTCATTCTTAATGATTGATAAAGATTGGTTCTACTGTTAAAGCTTATTCTTCTTACTTTGCTGCTTGTGTAAGCAATTTCTCCCACTTAGTTTAACACATGCTCCTACCTCTAGCCATTATGTTGTGTTGCACCTCTTCAGTTTTCTTTACCCCATGCGCAGCCTAAATTACTAACTTTTTTAATATCATACTGGTTATATATTTTTTGTTCTTGGGGAAGTGAGAAATTTTTCCATGGTTATGTATAAAAATATATTTAGATACACAAGTAAGACATCATTGGGTACTGGACCCTGCATGACAGACTAAACTTCTGTCTCTTCCTCTTCATTAAACTAAGTACCAACAAGTATCTGAGATGGAAGATATTAAAATCACCTGCTACTTGATGGTTCTTAGTGTATTAAGAATCTGGACAGAAATGTCTTTATTAACCAAGAAAGAAATATTGAGTATGCTTCGGGGATCTGACTGAGCATTGGCACTGCATTTCAGGTATCATTCTTATTGGTGAGATAGGTGGTACAGCCGAAGAGGATGCTGCAACACTTATAAAGGTGAGTAATGATTTGTGTATGGGACAGATTGATTGAATGGGAGTGTAATTGTTAGTGAAAACCGAAAAAGACTGCTTAGTTATTATAGTTTTCCATATATGCATATATATGGATGGCCCAGTGTATAAAGCTCTCGCATTGTGGGGTCTAGAAGGGTATGACGTATGCAACCTTGCCCTTGTTTCAAGAGAAATTGTTTCTAAGGAGACGAGCCCGTGATCTTTAAGTCGCAATGAAGATGTGGGTGACCCTAACCTATAGATAATTAAGTTAGGGCTTTGAATATCTCCAATATCAATTTCAGGAGAGATTGAATATGGAGCAACTATGATAATTATAAATAGCGAGATTATTATAGTCTGCCATGTGTTTTATAATTTCTATGGCTGGTTGGATTATGAAGTATATAAATGATGAGATTTTTTGCCATGAGAATTGACCAAAGTCGCATGTCATTTTTGTTTTGCTTCATCAAAGTCCATAGGCAGGGGGAGGGTTGTCTCAAACTCACAAGTGATAATGCTTCTACAACCGTATAGCCCCTCTTATCATGTTATCATTTATCAGACTACTATCCTGTGCATTGATTCATGGTTCAAAGCTATGGTACCGACTTCCCTAATTTCATAGCGAATTGCTACTTGGTATGTACGTTCCAAAATGTGGTACACCTCCGCTCCAAATTGCCAAACATAGCGAACCGGAGCAACCTGATACAATTGTATGCTTACAAATTTCCCAAAGAGAAATCCCACACCGATAAGTAAAACTTTGATGTTATTTCTATTTTTTGAAGTTTGAAAACATTGAACTCCATATTACAAAACAATATCATTTTGTCATGGACAATTATGGGAGGTTAAGCTAGGATAAATTGGATGTCAACTAAAACTTCATATAATTTCCTCAAATATGCTAGGGTAACTTTTAGAGGGCTAACCATACAGTACAACATTTTACAACTTGTGGCGTACCACGTTTCAGTTTTCATCCTGCTTTCTGGGAAGACCTGCGTTCCGGGTAACATAAGTTCAAAGGGTTGTACCAATTGTCAATTCCACTTGGGTGGTACCATAACGGAAATAATTAATATGTAGTTAGCTCTTCAAATAACTTGTACTGTAAAGAATTACTTCCAAACATTGCTTTTATATCGTAGTATTAGGGACTATCATATATGCTTAAGTGAGGAGTTGGATGAAGCTAATAATACTAGTAAAGCCTTAATATGGTGCAAGGAAGATGCTGAATTCAGTAAAAAATATTGGCCTCTGTTTGCTGTTGTGTTGGAAACTGAGCTTGTGATTGTTTTTGACTGAAACAGGAAAGTGGGACTGAAAAGCCTATTGTTGGTTTTATTGCTGGGCTCACTGCACCACCTGGCCGGCGTATGGGTCATGCTGGAGGTATTATATTTTAAATTTCCATCTCTTTTATGTGGTGTATTTTTATTAGCAAGACAAAATGAAAGAAAGAAAACAAAAGGGGTTTTGGTACGAATAGTTCCTTATCAAAGCTCGTCTCCTGGCGAGTTTACCGTTGAAGTACTCTCCTCTTGAGAAATGACAGTTCTTTTTGTTGCTACACTGTTTGAGTGTTCTGGTTCAGTTATATGGTTGTTCCTTTGTGATATTCCTTGTATACCATGTTCCGGCAAGACATTGCTTTTATGTGCTTAAATCAATCTTCAGGAGTGCTCACTGCTAGTCATCACAGCTGCCATGAGATACTGAAGTTTGTTTTATATTTATTAAGTTTTGAATTTTATACCTCTTGAAGAGAGTTGATCCTCAAAGGGTATATAGGAATGCCAACATGGATTTAGGTGTAAACTGAAATTAGTGGGGAAGTGTAATTACGACATCAAATTATTGGTTGTTCTCTTTGTTACACATTGTTCTTTTTTCGGTGGATCATTGGCCTTTTAGTTTAAAAAGGCCATGTAAGACACTATAATTTTGATATGGTTGGTAGAAAGAAACTTTTAAGTTCATCGTTTGGCTGTTCTATGCTATGTATGCATTTCTCCTAGTTTCTGTTCAAATCATCTTGTCGCCTTCCAATTTAAAATTATGTTGGCACATTTTTTAGCATGGGACAAATACTCTTTTTCCCCTCCCCACAAATCCCAGTGAATTAGTAGTGTGATTTGTATGATTTATTGGCTCCTTGGTGACTAATCCAGTAAAGTCCTCCAAAGTTTTCTGCTTGTTTAGGTTTTCTTCTCTTCTGCATGTCCTCATGCTCTGGTTTTATTTTCATTTTGCACTTGCCCTCAGCTCGTTTTTCCTGGAAATAGTCTTTTATAACAGGTGGTGTTACATGTTCTTCTTTGGGCAAGTTATGAAAATCAGCCGTCCATACCATGCTGAATACTATTGCTAATTTGCTATTAAGTCATTGCTGATATGTACCCCTAATTTCATCTACTATGCGGTGGTCAATCTAAATTGCCTTTGTGTCATTATGATAATAACTTTTGTGTTCAAATGGAAAGAAAAAATAAATAAATAAATAAATAAATAAATCGAATTTGCCTAACCATTTTTCAATTTGAAGTCTGGTGATTGGTTTATGTTTGTTGAAGATGAAGCATATGAATTCTGGTGATTGGTTAAGGATATGTACCTATCATATGCTTAAAAAAGCATTGATAAGTTAATACTGTTATATTTGTATCTGGTTTGCAGCTATAGTATCAGGAGGAAAGGGTACAGCACAAGATAAAATGAAGACACTGCGTGAGGCTGGGGTTACAGTGGTCGAATCTCCGGCAAAGATTGGAGCTGCAATGCTTGATGTCTTTAAGCAGAGGGGTCTTGCTTAACTGAGTTTCTCATGAGCAAATGAATCAATTTTGGTACGTTTTGGGGGCTGACTTGACGATAATTTAAGCAATTGGCAATGAACCTAAAGCCCCCTTTTTCGCTTATTACAAGATCTTTTATCATACCTGTCTTTGGTATTCATTGATGTTTTTTTTTTGAGATTTCTCTGCTAATGAACCGCTGGTAGAAGAGATATTTCATTGCTTTCCAGAGGGTTGGAGCTCTTTCTATTGTAGTCAGCCAACTCAATAATTTTGGCTGTGTTTGGATATATTTATGGATGCTTTAAATTTGAAACAGTAGAGCTATAGAAGTTTATCGAGATTATGCAGTTGAACTGATGGGCATCAATGCCCATTTTTGTCCTACTGCATTTGAAGTATAAAGATTGCTGTGCTTGCTTGGCAAAATTGAAGTACATAATTGTCTTGAGCAATTTCCTTGTTCCTTTATGCGCAATAAGTATCACCTTTTAGCAATCTTCATGCACCATACTGCATTGGAACTATTGCTCCGTGTGTAAAGTGTTTTCTTCTGATTGTTTTACTCAATTGTCATTGTTCATACTAATTTAGTCTAAACATATTTCGTTGGCAAACATTTAACATTTGGGGTTGTTACAATTTCCCTTGCAATTTACACTAATTTCATCCTAGTCGCAATCAATTGAATATGAACCGAGTAATGCCATTATTTGCTATGTTAAAATATTTTAGTCCTTTTATTGGCTTTTGATTTTGCAGAACTATATCGAACTAGACTATTTGTCAAAGTCCAGTCTCCTGTTTTGTTAACATGATGCCACATTCGTACAAGATGTATTTTCTCATTTTTTGTCACTATATATTGTGTAACTTTTTTCGTTGCCTTTTTTGATTTCGTATAAAACGTGATGAAACTATGCTTTTTCATGCGACTCGAATAAGAAGTATACTGTATACTCCCATTTTTCGTTGCTTTGTATTGTGTTTATTTTTCAATTGATTTGTGAAAGGATATTTGACACTTAATTGCCAAAAAAAAAAGGATATTTGACAATCTCTAAAGCCGCTCTGGGTTTTTTTTTTGGTGCGATTTATGAAAAATTGGGAGTCAAGGTGCAATTTTTGCAGGGTTTGTACATTTGAAACGGTAGAATGAGAGAAAAAACGAATTCGGTCTCTGCGCACTTTCCTTGTGTCTCCTGTTCAATTCTATTTTAGAAGAATGAACAACAAATTTAAAAAAGGTCTTATTTTCAAAACAAGACTTGTAAGTAACCGTGTTAAAAATATAATAATTTTGTATTAAAATATAGTAAATTTTTTTGTACAATATAATAATGATATTAATTTTAATACTTTTAATTAAAATAAATATTGAATTCAACGTATTATAATTTTTTATAATAAGTTATGTCATATAATATGTTAGTTGTTTTTGTAAAAGAATTGAATACAATATCATTATTATATTATACAAAAGAAGTTATATTTTAATATAAAATTATCATAATTTTTAATATAAATTAATTTTTTTGTAATTACAGATCATGTATTGAAAAATGAAACTTTTTAAAAATAATACAGAATTTATACATGCATGTGGAAAAGTGGTGATTCTAAGTTCACTTTTCCAGTTGGGAGGGAGCGGCTTGGACATCTTCATGTCAAGAGTATGATTTTAGAAATGACACAAGCAAAAAACATGTCTTTTAGCGGAAGGAAGGAGGCCTCTTAAAACTTTTACTTTAATGTAATAGTACGAGATAAATTTTATGTCACAAAAATATGATATAATATTAAATAATAACGGAGGTAATTTTGTAACTGCATATACGAGATTCTATTTTTGTGATTCAGAATTTATCACATCGTTACATCAAAATCAAAGTGTCAAAGCATTCCCACCAACAATTTTTATTTAATTTCTACATTTTATTTTCTAAAAATCCATTTCTTAAACAAGAAATCCATATTTTAGAATTTATCCATACTAGTCTTTTTATAAAATTTGTAAAAAATTATTAAAGTAATTATGTATCATATAAAAAAATATAAAAATATATTTTTTCGAATTTTGAGCAAATTTTTCTAGCTTGCGAGAAAAAGCGTCAATAGTAGATTTCTCCACTGAAAAATCTACCGTTGCCTTTCTAGAAAGTTATCTAGAAATTGAGAAAATAGAAACATTGATGTGAAATATTTTTCAACTTTCATTTCTAATTAGAGAAATCAAAGCGGAGAAATGATAGAAATAGAACCACCAGTGCGAATGCTTTTAGAGTCCTCTTTCCCATGTGCAAAGTATTTTACACAGCCTGAGGCTGAAAGTGATTCTCTCATCTAGTTTGTTAGTCATCAGAGCAGGACTTGGGCCTAGTTCAGAGTTCATGTGACTCCGATGGTTGCTAGAGAGTTTCAACAAAAATGTCATCTTCTCGTGCTGAACGATCGTCTTAAAATAATACAACGAAAAGTGTAAATTGAATTAAAACTTTAAAAAATTCAAATTTTCTATGTTGGTTCTTAAAATGGTTTTAAAAAGTATCGTACAAGAATGTGAAAGCAGTTCAAATAATAAACAAGACCAGAAAGTGTTGTACAAGTATTGAAAGTGCCATCCCAGTATCTAAACTAGGCTTGTGATAAAGACCTAACATCAAAATGCAAATGTTGATCACAGCCTCCCAAAGAATATCATACAAATGTTGCACAGTAGAATTGGGGGATTCCTTTGATCACTGCTAGGGCCAGTTGCATCCATGTCTATTGTATGGCACGGGTTATATGTTTTGTCAGTTTCTACCATCTCTCATACATACTTTAACGCTTACCAATACTCCTTTCATTCATATGCAGGGAACACTATGTGTTTTCACATGCCAAGTCCATACAAAAATAACCCACGAAAAAAATTACCACGGTTAAGCTCATATTGCGATTTTTTTGCGCTATTCTTTAATGTTCTCATAGTGATATCCTCTTTTCGTTTTTTTTTTAAATAAATGGTCATGCTTCTTATCTGTAAATTAAGTGTATAAAAGGTAAGTAAATAATTAAAAGTAAACGTAAGCGATAAATGTGTCAAACTAAAACATTTCATTAACCTTTTTTTTTACATATATGTTTATTATTTGTCTCAAGAATCAATAAATAAATAAAGGAAAAGGTAAGAGCTAGTTTTTCAATTTAATGCATTCTATCCACATGTCGACTATTTGTTATAAGTGGTCATTTGGTAATAGTTTGAAAAGTAATCTATTTTGATAAAACGTTTTACAATGTGGCCTACTCTTTAATATAAATTCTTAATTTTTATTTCATAACATTCATATAATCTCTATACTTGGACTCCAGCCATTTCGTTTCCACGTCAAGCATAGATCATGAGTCTAATATTGATGTTCAAAACCAAAAAGATTCAAAAATTTTATCCATTATAATTGGAAAGCTAACTAAAGGATCAACCAATGGCGAAGACTAATGAATAGGTTGTGGTGAAAAAGAGTACAACAAAATTTGAAACAAGTCAACAAGGAAATGTGCGGATAAAACTTGATGAAGACCTTAAATAGAAATGTGCGGTCATTTTCTAATCTAATCCGAAACCATAATTCTAAAATTAGAACGATTTTTCTGGTCATTCAAAAATTTCAAAATTTATATAAAGCTCAATGCATTCACGAACCTAAAGCATTGTTGAAGGAAACGAAGGTCTTTTGCAAGGAAGAGGATAGCTTCTACCGAACGACCTTTTTTTCCTTTAATAAAATTTTAGTTGTGAGCGTCTCAGTTCTTGCACTCTTTCGGAAAACATGGCGGGCGGAGGATTTGGTGGTGGGGGATCGGCTGACTATGATGGCCAAATCACAGGCTTTGTGATAATAACATGTTTGGTTGCAGCCACTGGTGGCCTCATCTTCGGTTATGACATTGGTATCTCAGGTTGTTAACAAACTCCATCATCGTATTGAAATCAGGGTTTTAAATATCGACTATTACCGTTACGTAACGGTTTTGGGAGTCGCCGAAATCGTTACGGAAACAATAATAAAATTCGTAGCCGTAACGGCCGTTACGTCCGCTATATCGGCCGCAACGGTCATTACGGACCATTAGGGCAGTTAGAAAAAAAAAATAATGATATTTAGAGAATTAAACATAGAAAATTTATCAAAATAATACGAAAATTATTTATCAAATAATTTATAAGAGGCCAAAAAAAATTAAATGGCCAAAAAGTGATTAATCCCTTGAGTAGAAGCGAGTGACCCAAAGTTAAAGACAAATTTCTGCAAAAATATTAAAAAATGCAACTTAAAATATTAAAACATTAAGAAATGCATTTTTTTAATAGATTATTAAGAAATTTTAATATGAAAGCCGTAAAAAGTATATGAAATTATTAAGAATGCAATTCTATGGTATAAATAATGTGTAATTTTGAAATTTAGTTGAGTTAAGTGAAATTGAAAAAAATTCGCTGCTCCTCCTTCTGCAACCATTATGCTATGGTTGCTACATTTCAAAACCATTATATTACCACAATTACCGTTACAATAGTCGCCACCATTATTTATAACATTGATTGAAATGCAAAGAATCTTGCCTCAATGCATTGGTTATATATATATATATTTTTAATCATGTATTTGCAGGAGGTGTGACATCCATGGATGTGTTCCTGCAAAAGTTCTTCCCAGACGTATATGCGAAGGAAAAGTTGAAGCGTGAGAGCCAGTACTGTAAGTTCGATAACCACCTTCTCACTCTCTTTACATCCTCGCTCTACCTTGCTGCTCTTGTGGCTTCTTTCTTTGCCTCCGCCACCACAAGGGTATTCGGTAGAAAGGTCTCCATGCTTGTGGGAGGTCTCATTTTCCTCTTCGGTGCTATCCTAAATGGTGCTGCCCAAAACGTGGCAATGCTCATCATCGGTCGTTTGTTGCTCGGTGTTGGTATTGGATACGCCAATCAGGTATAAATTTACAAATATAAAATTAAACTATAGATTTTTATCAATGTGTGTTTTCTCCAACTTTCTTCAATTTATATTTTGATAAACACAGTCTGTACCGGTTTACCTATCTGAAATGGCACCCCCGAGAATTAGAGGAGCGCTCAACATTGGATTCCAAATGGCCATCACTATCGGCATATTAGCCGCCAACCTCATCAACTATGCAACCTCAAAGATGAAAGGTGAAGGGTGGAGAATATCACTGGCCCTCGCTGCAGTCCCAGCCGTGATCATGACCATTGGCTCCCTCTTCCTCCCTGACACCCCCAACTCCCTACTAGAACGTGGTCAGACCAAGAAAGCCCGCGATATGCTCGAGAAGATCAGAGGTGTCAACAATGTGGATGCCGAGTTCCAAGATCTGGTAGATGCTAGCGAGGTCTCAAATCAGGTAATGAAATTATCAAAAATTAATTACTTCAATTAATACGTGAGCAACCTTACTAATTCCTGGCCACAGGTGAAGCACCCATGGAGGAACATGTTGAAGCTGCAGTACAGGCCCCAGCTCATTATCGTGTGCTTCATCCCATTCTTCCAGCAACTCACCGGCATTAACGTTATCATGTTTTATGCACCCGTCCTTTTCAAGACTCTGGGATTTGGTGACGACGCATCTCTATTAAGCGCAGTGATTACTGGGTTAGTCAACGTGTTTGCCACCTTGGTGTCTGTTTTCACAGTTGACAAATTCGGAAGGAGGAAGTTGTTCCTCCAGGGCGGTGCTCAAATGCTTATTTGCCAGGTATGGAATTGAAAACCACATTGTCCTTTTGGGGATTTTGTATCTTTTTTGGGTATCTTAGTTATAACCGAGACATGTGATTGTGCAGATCGTTGTGGGTTGCTTCATCTGGTCCGTGTTTGGAACCACAGGCGAAGGGTCCTTCTCAAAGGGATTGGGCATCTGGACAGTGGTGTTCATCTGTGGCTACGTGGCAGCGTTTGCATGGTCGTGGGGCCCACTAGGGTGGCTCGTGCCCAGTGAGATCTTCCCATTGGAAATCCGATCGGCTGGACAGTCCATTAATGTGTCGGTGAACATGCTTTTTACCTTCTTCATCGGCCAGGCCTTCCTCACCATGCTCTGCCACATGAAGTTCGGTCTCTTCTTCTTCTTTGGAGGATTTGTCTTCATCATGAGCTTGTTCATTTTCTTCCTATTACCCGAGACCAAGAACGTTCCTATTGAAGAGATGAACAGAGTTTGGAAGGCTCACTGGTTCTGGGGCAAGTACATCCCTGATGAAGCTCTTGGTGTCGCCCCTCATGACAATCAGAACAAACAAGGTGCTTGAATGTCAACAAGAAGAGAGACATGAATTAACGCAATTCAATATTGATATGAAGATTTTAATAATCGGATATTATTGAGTCTTATCCATATTGTTTTGTAAATAAGCCTTGTACAGACCTTGTATTAGCAAACTTATAAGAATTGATAACATGTTGGCTGTGTTTCATTTTCCTGGCATGATTAGCTAATTGGGCATGCAGTCCAGTCCACTTGTGTGATACAAAAGTTGAATGCATTTATGTTGTCTTAAACGAAATGAGATAAACTACCAAACAAAAACCATTCTATTGATTTCTCATTTAATATAAATTATCCAAAGCTCGCTACGTTCTTATAATATGGGGGTAATTGTTTAATTTGGATTAGGATTTTAAAATGCTGAGCTAGTTGCTATTTGGGCTCGGTTCGTTGGCCAATATCCCCAGCTCGGGTTTGGTTCAAGCTATCCATGAGCATTCATTTGGCAAATCGAGCTCAAACTTGTCTAAATGTGGCTCGGCTCATTAATAAAACTTGGACTGAAAGACCTGTTTAATGGCCCAATCAGAGGCCTACATTAATAAAACTTGGACTGAAAAGGGCTCTTGAATGGCCCAATCCTAGGCCAAACCATTGCACGCTGTACATATGCTTAAATAGGAAACAAACAAGGAAATCTCTTTGTTTGGTCGTTTGGTTTTTTTTTTCCCCCAATTGCGCAGTCCCCCCTTTTTTTTTTCACTTCAAGAGGCCACACAAGTACATGATTTATTGTAATTGGGGTGCAGTCTGCACCATGCTGGAGCTGAATATATTATGTACTTTTGTGTATAATAATAATTATAATTATAATTATTTCTTAAAAAAAATTGATAATTTTTTCATATGAATTCTTGTATTTTTCCTTTTCTAATTTTTAATTATAAATAACTTCAAAGATTGGAATCAACAAGATTTATATTATGATAATATTTTTACAAAAACTGAGTCTATTTAGTTTTACTTTTAGTTATGTGAAACTTAATGCTGATTAAGATAATATTTTTAAAAATTGTAGATAATCTTAGATTGGAATAACTCAATTTATAAAAATATTTATTTCCTTGAAATATTTTGATTCTTAAAAATAATTTTAATTATTTATATTATGATAAGTTATCTTATATTCATGACATGAAGAGATACATATGTATGTTTTGGGTGTGCATGATCTTATAGGCAATTTAATTTTAATAATTTTTATTGCATCAAATTTGCATATGTGTATATAATTTTAATAATTTTTATTATGTTACTATTTTAAAATTCTAATTTAGTGGGATATGTGTCAAGTAATAATAAAGACAATTATTTCTATAAAAGTGAATAAAGTTTGAGGCTACAACTTTTATATACACATATGTAAATGCTTGAATGTAATAACTTTCTTTTTTGCCTCTCTTCTTCCTAGTTTATATATATATATATATATATATATATATAGACACACATATATACAACCCGAACTTTCAAGATAACATGCCCGAGCTGTACAAAGCTCTAGTTAGGCCCTTTTAATAAACAAGCTCAACAATTTAGTATTCGCTTGGTCCTTTTACTAAACGAGCTAAAACTTAGCCAAGCTTTAGAGGAGCTGCTCTTGAGTAGTTCTATTCATTTACACCCCTAATTTAAATGTAACATTAATCATAACTAGCAGACTTGAATTACAACAACTTCCAACTTTGCATTCACAACAACTATATTGGCATATAAAGAAGAGAAATATAATAATAATAACGAAAGATAATGCCACATCCAGACTCGAATTACAACTTCCAACTTCATATTTAGATATTCACAATAACTATAGCAATCAAACATTTATTTACATATGACATAAAATCCAAAGCAACCTTTTGAGTTTACTTATACAAATCAAGCGATGGGCTTGTTCAAAAGTAATAGACATATGCATATGAGCCATAACCTCGTATAAAAAATACATAATCACACCAATACTACAGAAATATAGTTAACGAATATCTCCGAGCAATTATGTAATACCCCAAAATTCTCTAGAACATAATATATATTTTAAACTGTAATTTTGTTGTGTTATAAAATCAGTTTGAATGAAAATATTCCGCATTGTTTATTATCATTAGTGGATCTAGTATAATGGTATAATTCATCCCATGTAGGTAAATTTTTACTAAGGCAATGGGCTCATTTTCAAGTAATCAACTTAGCCAATTTATTAACTATTGATTCAACTTTTCAAAACTTAGTTTTAGCCCAATTAGTAACCTTAATTAAGT
>MKEJ01106834.1:0-12654 GCA_001753735.1 Embelia ribes
TAACACAAAGTTACCATATTTGTTAAAATAAGTTACTTTTTGTGTTTGTATAGATGTATAAAAAATAGAACCATTGAGGATGATGAATTTGCCATCTACACTTAACATTATTAAAAGGAAACGCATTTTTTGCAATTAATCATAATAAAGCCGTGTTGACTTTTTTGTTGTATCAGAAATATTTTTTTTATTTCCTAAAATATCATATTTATACATTGCTATTTTAAATAAATTCAGTTACACAAATGGATAAAAATAAAAACAATATCTCCTCAACCACCCAAAAAAAAACATACCCTGTCTTCCAATTATTTCCATCCATTTCTCTATCTCCCCTTTTATCTACTTTCTTCTCTTTTTGTGGTCTTCCCTTTCCCTCACATTATCTTCTCTCTTTTCATTAATTTTCAGTATTATAGGAACTTGCAAATTGAATTACAAAAATGTTAATTTTTCCACTTTGATTCCTTTTCATTATTCTTTTATGTAATCATCACACAATTTTGGATCCAAATTTATAGATATATATAATTCGCATTGTATTCACTAATAATTTTTTTTCCAATTAATTAGTATTACAATTTGAGTTTCGCACGCATCACGGTGAGCAATATGGCTAGTATTATAAAGATTGTAATTGATCCATAAGTAATTTTTTTTATACGTAGCAGTTGAAACATATGATAACGTGATATTACCATATTCATTAACTTTTAAGATGGTACAAGTGTAGGAAAAATGCTTGTATTTTCTAATGTATCAATGAAGATTACATCACCTATTTATATACAAGTTGGGATCACAAAATAAGGTAATCAATTAGCATCGATTCCTCAATAATGACATAATAATCTCCAATAATAACATGATACTCGGAGATATTCTCTAATTAATCCCGTTAATTATGCTTGAAATCTTCTAATAATGGTGAGATCTTCTAATATAAACAAATCACATATGGATATAGTTTAGATAAAATTCTGGCAGATTTCCCCATTCTGTACAAAAACTTAAGTCATATAAATTGCATATGGGTAATTATTTAGAATTTCAAACTTCAAAATAAGCTTATTTTTATGCTTCAAAATTGTTAATGGTTTAATGCGTCGACGTTTTGCTTAAAAACCCTAAATAATCTGTGGATTCATAGGTGAGCGTGCCCTTAATTCATGCAATTAAAATTTAAAAGATTAGAGAGAATATTTATGGATGAAGAGATATTTTTTTTTGTATTTTATAATCTACATAGGTCAAACGCTTCAGCCTATCCATGTGAATGTGTCCGTTTGTGTTGCTGGAAAAAGAATTTCGGAAAAATAAATTTCTTATGATTTTCTAAGTGATCGGTCGCACATAGAAAATCTCCTTAGAAAATATTATTTGTTGTCATAATTTTCTAAATAAATGTATATTAAAGAGGAGAGAGAACTGTAGATTTATTAAAGGTGTGGATTTGCGGTAAGGGAAAAAATAATGGCAGACAAAGATGTATGACTTTTTCCTACATCAAAGGTTTTGGAAAATATTTTCAGCAGTTTTTGAGAGAATTATTTTTTCCAATATTTTACTATAGATTTTGAAAATAATCTTTATCAGACCATATTTTTCATCTAAACAAACATGAAAAAAAATCTAGTTTTTGCTTAAATTATTTTCCTGGTAAATAAATTGAGCCTAAAGGTAGGTAATTACTTCGTATTGAGAAAATACAGCAAATATTGTGGCGATGGTAATGAAAAAGGAACTTGAAAGGAACATATAACGAAAATCTTATCGAACGAAGAAGGTGCTGAGGTCAAGTAAATAAACCCAATGACCTTAGTTACATCCATATCAGAAATGTGATATAGTAAATTTATAATAAGGCGATACCCACAATTAATAAGGTCACCCAATATCATACATCCTAATTAAGGTCACAGTCGTGTTAAAAGTGCTCTAGCAAATAGTTTCTCGTTAATTTTCTACAATAACTATTATAGAGGCTTCCCATGGTGGAATAATGAGGACTTAGATACAATGAAAGTTCGAAAATTCAAACAAAACTAGCAGTACTGATTCTCCATTACGCTACTCATTGTAGTGTCATATTCTTCGAGACCCAATATGCCCCGAGACAGCAAATGGGCTGGATGAAAATGATAAGTTCTTTGTCGGATTATGCTAATTAAGCGAAGATAAATCAAAACCACCCAACAATGTAAATTAAAAAGTGTGGAATTTTCAAAAGGGGAACTTGTTTTGACTCTTTTGTAATTTCTGCATTAAACGACAAATCACCTAAATTAGTCCCCAAAGCTCCATCTGTGAAGTGCTGGCATTAGAGTGTTAATTCAAAACTATATAAAGTACAAAAGGTAATGTACAAATAGCTAGTTCGATAAAAATGGACGCTCTTCCCTTTCTGACCTATCCATTTGGATGCCACGGGGTCTTAGTCGTCCAATCAAAAAACCGAATATAGTCATCCAATCAGAAGACAAATAAGAAACGAAAATGCAAAACAAAAAATATTATCTTAAATATGTGAAAAAAGAGAAGTAACAATAAGATTAATGGTTTAAAATACAAATGTAGAAGACGGTTTTAGTGCAAAAAAAAAAAAAGGCAAATAAAATTTGAAAATATAAATGTGCACGGTTTTGACATTTTATTGATGGTAAATGGATACAATGAGAAGAAAAGTATTTATAATTTTTCCAAAGAGATATAATTATTTTCTTCATTTTTTACTTGTTAATTGCTTAGGTAAGAAACTAATTAGGTCTTGGTTTATTGAGAATATGGACATATTGCGACGTTGTCAAATTCACTGTAATCAAAGTGGGAGTGAGACAAATTCCTACTGTATTGGTAACAGAATAAAAGGTATGATTCTATCAATGCAACTCTACATTAAAATATTTGTATACCCTTAATTTTTTTAAATTTATTAGGTGTACTTGAATTGATTGTCCACAAGAAGCAAGTAGATACGTGTGGCATTTAAAAAGATTTGTCTTGAATGGTTCACATTATGTACTCGGCCCATCTAGCCGGTTTGATAATTTCCCGAACCGAATCTAATAAAGTAGGGTTGGGAATGTTGAGGTTGTAAAATCTGAATATAGTTGCGGAGAAGAAATTTGACTAAGTGCTAGGTCCGGCTGGAACCCACCTTGATTCGGCTGGAAAGACCCTTACCTTTGACCAGCCAGAGGTAGATCTGATAGTACTTAGGACCGGCCATAAGACCCCTGCAGTACTACCATAAAGGTCCCCCAAGTCTAGTCAGTCGAAGGCAGCATCCAGATGACGCGTTTTCATCAAATATTTGATATCAGTAAATGTGGAAAAAGATTAAATATTTTCCACCTTATCTTCAACATATTAATCAACATTTATTTAGGATTGAAAACCGAGTATAAATTTAGTTCTTTCTCTAATCATTTGTATGCCAACATAAGAGTAAAGATTAAAAAACAATTGAGAGAATTTGTTAGAAAGATTCAAGAAAAGAGAGAAAAAAAAAGTTTGTATACTCTTATATCTCTTTTATAGTGAAATATTCTTGACTTGACTGCCCCCAGACGTAGTCAAATTGACTAAATGGGTCAATAAATCTTTGTGTATTCTTCGTGTTGTTCTTTGATTTTTCATATTAGCATATAATTTTGAAACAACTGGTATTAAGCTCTAGATTGAGTGGAAGATGCAGATAAAGATTACCTGTATGGTAAAGATCTGCATGAACCTCTGTTGGGAAAGAAGCCAGCAGGAAAGACATATGAGAGTGAAAGCTACTGGAAGTGTGATGCATTTATCGCTATCCTAGAACCTAGCATTCAATATAGCAAAGGATATGAGCACAACCTCTCTGATGAAAGCATTATTCGGCATGCATGAGAAGCCATCCGTGATGAATAAGGCTCATCTGATGCAGTGGTTGTTTAATCTGAAAATGGCAGAAGATGCTACATTGCAGCATATCTCAACGAGTTCAATCTAACCACAACTAAGTTGAGCTTGGCCGATATTGATTTTGATGATGAAGTAAAAGCCTTGATTCTATTATCTTCCCTACCTGAGAGTTGGAATGGTATTGTAATTACAATTAGCAGTTCGATAGGAAAGGAGAAGCTGAAGTTCAAGAAGTTGTGAGACGTAATTGTGAGCGAAGAAATTTGCACGAGAGAATTCGGTATAACACCAGGGCCAGCTTTGAACATAGAAAGTATAGGTGGATCAACATCGAGGTATATCGAAATCCAAAAACAAGGGCAAGTCGAGTACCAAAAAATCAAATAAGGATTCAATAGAGTGTTGGAAATATGGAAAGTTTAGGCATTACCAGAATCAGTGTAAGGCACCGAAGAAACACCTTCATCATCCAAGTCTTGAAAATCTCAATAGATTAGGATAGGTGCAAGGTGCCAAAAAAGACGACTAAAAACGATGATGGAAAAAAATAATCTAATGTCATAGAAAAGATTAGTAACACCCTCATCTTAAAGTGTAAGAAGTCCAATGGAATCACTGGTGTTAGACTCTAGAGCATCTTTTCACTATTGCCCTAGTCGTGAAGCCATGGAGAATTATGTCTTTGGTGATTTTGGAAAGGTTTATCGAGTTAATGATGAGCCTTTACAGATTATAGGGAAGGGATATGTTCAGGTCAAGACGCGAAATGAACCTGTTTAGCTGCTACAGATATCAAGCATATTCTTGAATTGAAGAGAAATTTGATATTTATAGGGCAGATTGATAATAAAGGGTATAAAATGTTCTTCATGGGTGGTCTTTAGAAGACTACCCAAGGGGCCATAGTAATGGCTCGTGGAAAGAAGAAAGGTACATTGTATATGATAGCTAACAACCATGATAGTATTGTACTTGCCAATGCATATAGATATACATATTTGTGGCATTGTAAACTTGACCGCGTGATAAGAAAATGATAAATCAGCTTTACTCATGTGGTAAATTATCGGGCGGCAAAATAGTCAATGTTGGCTTGTATGAGGATTGTGTACTCAGGAAATAGGAAAGAGTTAGTTTTTCGAAGGTTGACAAAACTTTGAGAAAGCAAAAGTTAGAAATGGTACATAGTGATCTATGGGGATCAGCTCTAATGACATCACTTGGTAGCGCATTGTACTGCATGGCCTTCATTAATGACTCCACAAGGTGTGGGTTTATTTCTTAAAACGTAAATTTCTTTTTATATTTTTAAGAAGTGGAAAGCCTTGGTGGAGAATGTAACGAGTTTGAAAGTTAAATGCTTACGTTACGATAATGATGGAGAATATGAGCTCAGTGAGTTCAAAGAATATTGTGTTGTAAATGGGATTCATATGGAGAAGACAATCAGGGGGATTTCTCAACAAAATGGGGTGACTGAATGTATGAACATAATTCTGAATGAACATGCCAGGTGCATGTGGTTATATATTGGGTTGCCTAAGATGTTTTGGACAAATGTTGTTAATACAATAACGTTCTTGATTAATCGAAGACCATTAATTCCTTTAGATGGGGGAATACCAGAGGAAGCTTGGAGTTGTAAAAAGGTAAATATATCGTATTTCAGAGTGTTTAGTTGTGTTTCATATGTTTATATTGATCCCAATGCCAAAAGTAAATTGGATGTAAAGTCTATCAAGTGTACATTTATTTGATATAGTAGTGATGAATTTGGTTATAAATTTTGGGTTGAGAATAATCAAAAGATTATTCATAGCAAATATGTCATATTCAATGAGTTGGTAGTTTACAAAAACAGAATAGGTGTAGCGGATACTGGCAGTTAGGTACTCAGGATGAAAGTTTTCAGTATGTTGAGATGGATGATATTTCGAATATTGATGTAAGCAGAAATAGTCCAAATGACTAGGGGAATGACCAGGAGGTCATACAGATTGAACCGAGTATACCAATTATTATTGTGAAAAGGTTGATTAGACAACATCATGCCCCAGAAAAGTATTCACCCTCATTGCATTATCTTTTGTTGACTAATAATGGTGAACCAAAATGTTATGATGAAGCCAAGCAGAATAGGCATGTAAATAAGTGGGAGCTTTCAATGGAAGATGAAATGGATTACCTAATAGCAAATAATACGTGGGAATTAGTTGAATTTCCAAAAGGTAAGAAAGCTTTGTATAACAAGTGGGTTTACATTGTCAAAGAAGAGGTTGACGGTAGAAAGCGTTATAAGGCCGTATTGGTAGTAAAGGGCTTTCAGCAGAAACATAGTATCGATTATACCAACATATTTACTCTTGTTGTGAAACTAATCACTATTAAGTTGGTTTTGAGTATTGTATCTGCAGAGAATTTGCTGTTAGAATAGATAGATGTAAAAACAACTTTCTTCATGGAGACCTTGAAGAATATATATACATAAAGCAACCGCAAGGCTTTATGTCTGAAAGAAACAATGAATTGGTGTGCAAGCTGCAGAAGAGCTTGTATGGCCTGAAACAAGCCCTGAGGCAGTGGTGTAAGAAGTTCGATAGATTCATGCATAAGATTGATTTATCGAAGTGTAATGCAAATCATTTCTATTAATATAATAGGTTTGACAATAACTTTATCATTTTGCTATTATATGTTGATGATAAATTGATAGCAGGTTCTTATGCTCAAGAAGTGAATAAATTGAAGTAGCAATTATTTGAACGGTTTATTATGAAGGATCTTGGAGAAGCTAAGAGATCATTGGTATGTGAATTAGTCAAAATAAGGTGGCAGGGAAGTTGTATCTATCGCAAACTGAATATATTAAAAAGGTTATGAAGATAATCAAAATGCAAGATGCTAAGCCAGTTGGAACTCCTTTGGGTAGTAAGTTTAAACTATATAAAGGATAGTCACCTAGTACTAATTCAGAGTGTGCCCACATAAAGAAGGTTCTCTATGCTTCAGCAGTTGGTAGTATTATGTATGTTATGGTATGTACAATGACAGATATTGCACACGCAATGGGTATATGAACAATCCCGAAAAATAACATTGGGAAGCCATAAAATGGATCCTTAGATATTTGTAAGGTACACATAAAGGGTTTTGTGTTTTGAAGGCAAAGATTTGGAATTGCGAGGTTCTGTTAATTCCGACTTGGCAAGTCACCTTGATAAGAGAAAGAGTAATACAGGGCATGTATTTATTTTGGGTAGTACGTCTATCGCTTGGACTTCTAAGTTGCAGAAAAGTGTGGCTCTGTCTACCACATAAACAGAATATGTAGCAGTAACTAAAGCTAGTAAAGAAATGGTATCGTTTTAGAATTTCTTGTGTGAATTGGGGAAAGGGCAAAAGAATAGTATTTTCTAGAGCAATAATTAGAGTGTTATTTATTTAACTGAGAATCATTCCTTTCATTCAAGAACAAAGCACATTAAGTTGAAGTACCATTATATTCATGAGCTTTTAGAAAAGAGGTTGTTGCAACTTGTGAAAATTAAAGGAAGTAAGAATCCTGCTCACATGTTAATTAAGGTAGTGAACTTAGATAAGTTGAAGCTATGCATGACTTCAATTGACCTTGAAACTTGAGGTTTCGAGGATTGGCGCCCATCACTGGTATGAGTTGATCACAGTTCAGTAGATAGAGTACAAAGTTATGCCAAAGTATAAGGTTGTGCAAGAGTCCAATCTCCAAGTGGGAGATTGTTGAGGTTGTAGAGTTTGAAGATAGTTGTAGAGCAGAAATTTGACTAAGTGTTGGGTCTAGTTAGGACCCCCCTCAGTTTGGCTGGAAAGGCCCTTACCTTGGGCCAACCGGAGGTAGATCTGATAGCATTTAGGACCAGCCAGAAAACCCCTGCAACATGGTTAGAAAGGCCCCAGGTCCAGCCAACCGGAGGCGGCACCCAAATGATGTTTTTTTCATAAATTTGATATCACCAAATATGGAAAAAATAAATAAATCTTTTCTACATTATCTTCAGTATATTAATCAACATTTATTTAGGATGAGAATCCTAGTATAAATGTATTTCTTTCTTTAATCATTTGTATGCCAACAGAGTGAAAATTTAAAAATAATTTAAAGCAATTATTATAGAGGTAAGAGAGAGAGAGAAAAAAATTTGTATACTCTTATATCTCTCATATAGTAAAGCGTTCTTAGCTTAGGCGCCTCCAGATGTAATCGGATTGATGAACTGGATCAACAAATCTTTATATGCATTCTTCGTTTCTTTACTTTTTCATATTAGCATATAATTTATCCATTTGAAACAAATGTGAAATGTTTTTTAAAGGCTCAACACCTTTCCAAACCTCAAAAATATATTGCATTATAAGAAAATCCAGCTATTAAGAATAAACCGCCACTCTAGGCGATCACACGTTTTTCTTTTTCTTTTTTCATAGTGTGTTTCAATTCAAGTCTTTGCTCCTCCCCTATCACTCCTCTTTTTCTTAGAATATGACATTCACGAGCAAGCACAATAATTAGGCTTATTTAGTTGTAATTTTTAAAATCAATTTTTTTTTTGTTTTTTTTTAAAAATCGGTTTGCATTTCAAGCTTTAATTAAGCTATACTTTTTTGTTGACCTATAAAAGCTAGAAGATTTGAGTTAGACACATATAATTATTTTCTAAATATGAAGAAGCCAAATGTTACTAAAAAGAAACTGCAATCAAATAAACACAATTATCTTGAATCAATTTTACTAGAATAAAGAAATGATTGATAAGCAGCGGCGGAGGCACATGCAGTTAAATTTATATAAATTACAGTTTTAATATGTTATCATAAATAAAATCAAATTTTTATAGGATTGAAATTTTTTTTAAAGATATATAGTGGCTTCCTACTCAAATTCCTTGCCCCGTCCCACATGTTTTAAAATGAAGATTACATTTATTAATGCCTTTATGCACGAGCACAAAATCAACAAATCCGCCCATATTCATTGATTTTGAAAGCACCCAGCACTTTTAGGATCAATACAATTTTGTTAATTAGTGAAATGTTGACTAATAGCATTAAATGTTGTACTTAGTATTGCTTTTTAGTTGGAGTATGAGCATAATAATATTTTCCCACTAAGGTTCTATGTGCTAATAATCATTGTCCATTTATACCAAACGAGCACGTGTACACGGGCTCTACACGTAATTTACAAACTTTATTATTTAATAAAATATTATATACTAACTTAACAATAAAAATTTAAAAATTATTTCAAATAATTTTTAATAAAAATATAAAGTATTATAGTTATTATTTATTGGGATTTTAAATATGCGTAATATATAAATTTTGAGATACCACATAAGCTCACGATTCTAATTTGTACTTTTCAGAATTAATATGATATTTAAATATTTTATTAAGTTCGGTAGATATATGAACAATTGTAAATTGAAATTTCTTAACTTTGGATATTTTTATATTAAGTTGCTTAATTTTTTTTTTTTTGAGATAATTATCAATCCAAATCTTTAAACTTGTAATATCATCTTTTAATAAAAGATATGCAAGTTAAAAATAATTAATTTACCATTTTGGTTATGATAACTTTTGTTTAAAAAAAAATAAGATAAAGGATAAATTTGAAAGAAAAAATGTATGAAATATTTGTGGTCTTTGTGTAATAGTTGTAACATCTCTCGTTGCTATCCGTAATAGTAACTAGGGATAGAAATGAACCGAACCGTTCGTTAATAAGCTCGAGCTCAGCTCGTTAAAGGTCCGGATCATACTTGTTCATTTAATAAATAAGTCAAATTTGAATAATAAAATAGGTCTCGTTAAATAAACAAGCCGAGTCTCAATAATTCTTGACTTGACTCAATAAGGCTCGGACTCGTGTTACTAATATTTATATAATATATTTACGTTATATGTTTCAAATTAGATGAGTAAATTTAAGCACATATAAACACGTATAATTTAGGTTGAATCTAATATATATGAAAAATATTTTGTCATCCTACATGAATAATACATTTTTCAATAACTTTACACCTTATAACAATAAAATTAAGTTGAAAAAAATTATAAATGATGTAATTCCTTGATATATTCACAAATCAGATAGTACGTGATTATATTTGATGATTCTATTAGATATTCAAGTTAATAATGTACTTTTTGAAATATTTGATGGATTAGTAACAAGCGATAGTTATAGATCTAAAGGAACTAAACAATTCATGAGCAGATTTGGGCTTGGCTTGGATTCGTATATGCCGAGCCAAAAAAGTAAAGCTTATCATATAGACGAGTTGAGAGCCTTATTTGATTGCAGATTTGAAGCTGGCTAGGTTCGGCTTGTTGATAACCTAATAGTAACTGACTTTATAGAACCTGAAATAAGACAATTAGGCCTTGTTTCATTGCAGATTTGAACCGCAAGTTGTTTATTTTATGAGTTTAACTTTCATGTACCGACAGGATATGAGACCCATGCACCATCGGCTCACAGGATCTAGACAAGTGTCCATATACCTAATTAGTCTTAATCCAGCAATTGAAAAAAAAACTAATCTTCTCTCCATCCCTGCATAGATGATCTCCATCCTTGCATCTCTCTATAGTCATTATATTGTGCTCTTCAACGGCCACTATTTTACTTCAGCCCTGACGGCGGCAGCAGTAGTCCTAGGTGGATCCAAACAGAGGTTGTGGTAAGAAACTGACTCAAGCAAATTGGAGTAGGGTAATGGTGGCTACTAAGGAGAGGCAATGTAGAGTGGTAATGGTCCTTGGTGACGATCGGTAGATCGGTAGTGGAGGATTGACTCAAGTAGATTGGAATAGGGTAATGTTGGCTGCTAGAAAGGGGACAAGGCAGCAGTGGTGGTGATCCGACCGAACCGGTGGTGGCGGTAATCCGACCTGTTGGCGGTGGCAGAGATTGATGATCGTAATTAGATAGAGAGAAGAGGGTAGGAATAAAGCGAGAGATAGAGATGAGAGGGATAGGAAAGTTGGAGTTATGATTATTAGTTTTATTTATTTTAAATTTAGGCTATACACCGTCGGTATATGGAAGTTAAACTCTTAAATTTATCACATTAATCATTTAATTTTTTGAGTAGCAGAATAAAATTGCATAGCAAAAACATATGCAATTTAAATCCTTTTCAATTGACGGAAAGAAATTTGACATACTTCTATGGTAGAAAATTGAGAAGTTACTTAGTGGTCAGTCTTTTGACTTAGTCCCAACTGGATACAAAGAATTATGGGTCTACTAGTCATGGGTTTGTATTTTTTTAGGTGGCTGGAGACCAATTATATGTTAGATCTTAGGTAAAATGTAAAGTTCATTATCACTATATCCTAAGGATATATGATTTGGGACTGGTCATCATCGGATCTATCCGAGTGATCGATCGTCAGTTAACTTTTGAGCCATATATATCAATTGCCTCGTGTTTGCACAAGATTATTGGGCCTCGCATTGAGTGCAGATTGAGCACATGGGCTTAACTCTGAGACAAGACTTAACCTCGACCTCAGGGTCAAGGTCAAATCCGGGTGACATGCGGGTGTGTGATGATTGGATTAGACTTTGCTTCGAATGGTAACAGGCCAAATGATCACCTTCTGGATGTCACAGAGACAATACGACTATTATTAATTCATAGTTTCCACCTTTAAAACTATGAAATGTATAACTTTTACGTGTTGTCATTTATACCTTTAATTCAATATTTCGATTATATTTTTAAGTTGTACAATTATGTCCTCAAATAGCCCATTTTGTGGTGTCATCCATCAAACCCCTCAAACACAGTATTCGAGGCAACCTTACAACAATGATAAACAAACAAACAAACAAAAATTATAAAAAGTGCTATAAGATATAACGTGGATGAAGGTCCCAATCGAGGTGAGTCTTGGAAGCGAGTCGCGTTCCAAACTACTAATTGACTATCAGCATGTAGTTGTGCTATTGTTAAATTTCTGAGCAATATCGTCAATAATCATTAGCTTTACATCATTTAATCTTCGAATTTGCATTTCTATCCACCAAGTCATAAACAGAATTCAAAAAAGCCATACCGGATACAACAACACAGTTATCATCATTCACAAGTAGAAAGGAGACAAACCACTCTTTCATACCTTTGTTCCCAAAGAATCTCACTGGTAAATGGAAATCGAATGTACTATCGTCACATTGTACGAACAAAACGTTCAGATTGATTCTCAAACAAAAGATCAGCAAAGAATTACTCTAATGTTGCAGGATTCAACAAGGTTTAGATGCCGAAATAAAAATTGTAAACATGTACTGAAATTTAGCTCAAGGGCACTTCTAAGCAAAATTGTTCAATGTGTTTACAGTACCCTTGCAATGAAAAGAGTTGTATTGTGCATAAGTTCACAAGAGAAACGTGTATTACAGGTATAACGAGTTAACAACAATGAAACAAGGGCGATTGAACTAGACGTTTGATCTTTGCCATGTGCTATTTGAGCAACCAATTATTCATTTATCAGGTTGTGGCGGAGCATTTGACATCGTTACCTTTAAATTACTTGATTTTCATGATATGCTATGGATTATTTGTTCAAGGTAAGTTCAAGTAATGCTTACTTGAGAATTGCATTTCATATATCGCATTATTTTCTTTATTATTATTTTGATATATTTTACCCTATCATTTTTGTTTCTGATTTTTAACCCTTGAACTTTCAGTT
>MKEJ01106837.1:0-17229 GCA_001753735.1 Embelia ribes
ACAACCACAATATTCATACGAGACTTTAAATTAATCACGAATATTATAAATACAACATCACACCAAATAAATACATATTAATAATATTATATCGGGCTATATAATATTATTAAAATGCGAAAAATTCCCTAAAAAATTCGGGATGTTACAGGTTTACAGAGCGTTTCTTGTCTATCCAATACATAGTTAATTGTCAATATTAGTCACAATAGGTTATTGTTTTTTTTTTTAATATAGAACATGCGTATGAAAGTAATGTGATGTTGATTGATGCAAATAAGGCACACAAGTCACAAAAGAACAACCAAGGCAATCGAGTTCCTGGACACAACTCACTCGAGATTTCTTATCGATAGACCCAATAACCTACAACTCTCAAGGTTATCGTATATCTTGAGCTTTGATACCAATTTGTAATGCCTCGGAATTTCTAACACCTCCTGAGTATGTTACTAGCTACCATCCACAACATAAACTCAAATCAACTTAGCTGAATGTCATCTTTTATTAATAAACTACTACAAAGTAACATTAAATCTAAGAAATTTCATTTCGCATTATTATCATGTTTTGGTCATAAAACTATCTCATAATGTCAAAATAAAATTAACTAGCCCAATAATTGTTTGAAACACATAAAGGAAAGTGCATAAAGAAATCCTAATACTAGAATGAACTTCAACCTATTCCTAACTTTACCGTCCTCCATTCCCTAATTCTGCTTGGTGTTTTCAAAAGAAAATAACATTTACAAAATCAACTAAGTTGGCACAAGTAAAAACTGATCCAATTCTAAAGAAATGTTTAGTGAACATCAACTACAAAAAGTAAATTTAATGAAAAGTAGAAACATCAACAAACTAAAAAATCCAACAATGGCCATTAAAATCTTTCAACCATCAACATATCCGATATAGTAAACAATCTGGGATAGAAAGTCATCCCACTTGAAATAAAACTTCCGAGACTTTACGTAAAGACTTTTAATTCCCGCTGAACCGGGTCACTCGAAATGAAGCTTCCAAAGCTAAACAATCCTTGGAGTAACAAAGTTTGCTCCCAATGTAGAACCAACCCACTCAAAATAAAGCATCTGAGATCAAACAATCCTTTAAGTAATAAACCATACTTTCGATGCAAAACCAGCTAACTCAAAATAAAGTTTCCAAGGCTAGACAATCTTTGGACCAACAAAGCTTACTCTCAATGCGAAATTGCTCACTCGAAATAAAGCTTCCGAGGCCAGACAATCTTTAAAGTAACAAAGCTTACTCGTAATTCATTCAAGAGTCAAAGCAACTATCCTCACTAGTAATCAAGCTTACTCTCTGAATATCCAAATATCCACATAAGACATACAAATATCATTTAGACAACCAATTTCTTATTTCAGTTTAACTTTTAAATCATTAACATCCAATCCCAATTCTCATGAGTATACCATTAATTCTTATGTCCATAATGTAAACAATGACCTACAATCATTCATATTTTCAACAGTGTATGCATTTGTAACCAAATAAGCAAAAACCACATATTAGCCCAATATCATCCCCAAACACAACTTACCCCATGAAAGCACAGCCATAACACGACCATTCCCCTTTCAAACTCAACCAAAGAAAAATAATTATATTTGGATAATGATTTGGAGCTTTAAAAGTGAAGGAAACAAGTTTTGAGGAGATTTTACCATACAATTTGATCATCCATTTGTTGAAAGTATCTCGCACGCTGAAAGCCTGAGTTTTAGTTACTAAAATATTTTGGAAGACCTTTTCTTATCAAATTGGATATGGTTGGAAAACTCATTCAATTATCTTTCTAATGGTTCAAATAGAGCTCATTTTTGAATTTTTTAGAGAAAGTCATGGCCTTTTTTTTAAAGGATGCAGGTGAGTGCGGACCGTTTTGACTGGTCCAAAGTGTTTTAACCGGTACAAAAGGGGCTAAACCCTTTTTGACAGGTCTAAAAAGGACCACAATTGACTGGACTAAATTCCCCTATTTCCACAATAGTTTGTTATACTAATTGTTTTCCCAAAACACGACAAATCCATACCAAAATCCCTTCACGTACATAACTATTCATACCAAAGAAAAAAAAACATAGTTTCTTTACAATTGAAATCTCAGTCCGCAACGTACTTTATTCGAAGCAAAGACACATTGTTAAAAGGCTTGGAGAAATATCCCCAAATTTCACCACCCGAATTTGCAATACGACTACGAATCCTCACGATGGAGATTACGACTAGAGGAATTCGAATTCATTTTTAGATTGTTAATTCGAGCGATCAATCTCTTAGATTCCCCGCCCCCCTTAATCCCCCCCCCCCTTATTTGTATGAAGAATAATTGAACGTAAGAATTGTGAAATTATGAGTTTGTTTTCAGTCCTACTTTCAATTTATTATGAACTTAGTCCCCAAATTTCAATGGGCCTTACAAAACTACCCAAATTTAATGACAAACAAAACAATATCCATACGGCCTCATTATCATGTTTTGTCCTTTTACATCATCATTAACATAAAATAAAACGTTTCTTAGCCACTTGCCTACATCTATCTAGAAACATAAAGAGAATACATAAGAAAACCTCAACACTCGAGTGAGCTTTAACATCGATCTAACCTTGATTTCATGATATCTTGTACTTGGTTCTGTTTGGCCTTTTATAGAAAAATAATAGTACAAAATACATCCAAATAGTTTCGAGTCAGAATTGATCCAATTTTAAAGAAACTATGAAATGAACCAATATCAACAGTAATTAAACAAAATCAATAAAAAAGTAAAAATATCCATGTATGTACATATCAAACAACTGTCAGCAAGACACTAAAACCATCAACACATCTAACACGACCAACGATCCAGGATATATAATTCTCCCGCTCATAATATACAGTCTTTTCTGAGGCTTTATGTATAAAGGCCTGTGGATAACCCTCCCTATCCCGAGTTCCCATGGAACCCAATCAAGTTAGTACTAAACCATGTGGAATCTATAGTCCTTCCGAGTCATCTAGTACCATACAACCACCATGGAATGTACGTTCTTCCATAGCTCACGACTGGTCTATCAAACCTTGGAGTAAACGAGCTTACTCCCAGGGGCAAAGTCCAAAACAACAAAACTTAGAGTAAACAAGCACTACAAGAAAAATATTATTTAACGACGGCCAAATTCCATCGTTATATTTCAAAAATCTATCGTTATTGTAATTTAACTATGGATTAACGACGGAATTTATTATGTCGTTAAATAGCTCATCAGTAAAAATTAACATTATAATTTTCACCATATTATTTAAGGTTACACATGTATCACCAAGTTAGGGGTGCAGTTAGATGCAATATTACGTGTAGATTCTATTTTTAATTTATTGTATATGATATATATATATATACACACACATATATCGACATTAAATTTTAAGAAACTAAGGGGACTAATTAGAATTTGGTCCTAACTTTAAAGACCATTGTAGTTCTTGGCTTGAAACGACCTCGTTTTGGACTGCCCCGTGGCGGGAGAATATCTATTTCCCGCCCAGCACTGGCCATCTCCCCTCCCCTCATATATACATACATAATTATATATATATATATATATATACAAAAGCTCAGAAGGAAAGCACAATTCTCCAGAACAAAGCGCTCTCTCTCTCTCTCGCTCGCTCGCTCTCTCTCTGCATTCTCTACGGTTGACGAAAGATGTTCGAGCTACGGTTAGTGCAGGGTGGGCTGCTGAAGAAGGTTCTAGAATCGATCAAGGATCTCGTAAACGACGCGAACTTCGATTGCTCTGCGACGGGATTGTCGCTGCAGGCGATGGACTCGAGCCACGTGGCGCTGGTGGCGATGCTGATGAGGTCGGAAGGGTTCGAGCATTACCGCTGCGACCGGGCCCTGTCGATGGGGATGAACCTCGCCAACATGGCCAAAATGCTCAAGTGCGCCGCCAACGACGACATCGTCACGCTCAAGGCGGATGACGGGACCGACTCTCTCACCTTCATGTTTGAATCCCCCAGTATGGGTTCATTTTGTGTCTCATTTCGTGTTTTAGCGGTTTTTAATTGTGTTTTTGTTTTAGGGTTTTGTGATATCATGATTCTGTTGTGTATTGTTTTTGCGTTTTCAATTTTAGAAGTGTGTTTGAATGTTTGAGCTTAGGGGGTTTAGCTCGGATTGCACGCCCGAGAAGAAAAAAATATCCCTTCAATTGATTTCAATACCTAACTGATAACTGTTGTATGAAATTTGTATCTATATTTTGTTTTTCTGTTCTATGCCATTTTAAGTTTTAAGGGTTTTGTTTGTTTCTTGGTTTTTTAATATAGGGCACTTGCACCAACGTATGTATTTAAACCCCTAAATTTACTCCCTATGTCGGGATACGGAGAATGCCCATATCTAACCCCGTAATCTTCAAAGACAACCGGGGATAAACAGTACATTTGTAGTTCTAAGGGAGTACTGAAGAAAACTCTAATTTTTAGGGGATTTGATGATTTTGACTACATTGGTAGGAGGGTTCCTTGGATTTAATCCTTAATTCGGGGACATTGGTGGGAATACTCTTAACGAGTCCCTAGCCTTCATGTTTAAATCCCCCAGTGTGAAATTTGTTTCTGTCTCATTTTGACCTTTAGTGATTTTAATTGCTTTTTTTTTTTTTTTTTTTATCATGAGTGTGCTGTGTATTTTATTTCCTCTTTATATGATTTCAATGCCTAGTTGATAATTGTTATATGAGTTTGTGTTATTTCAATTTCATTGATATGTGACTCGGGGCTTTTAACCAAGTGATTTACGCTATGTTTGGTGTTTGGAGCAAAGATTACTAGTGGGGAACTATAAATAAAGTAAAATTTCTTTTTCCGTTACATTTTCCCACAAGAAATATTTGCGACATATGTTCCTCTGTCTACCTCATTTTGAGTTATATGTTTTTTAATTGCCTTTATTGGTTATCTAATACTATCAGGATTCTTTTGTTTCTTATATTATTTTCTTTATATGATTTCAATACCTGATTGATAACTGCTTTATGAAATTCGTGAGTTTTAGGGGTTTTAATTGCTTCCTGATTTTCTAATAGTACTATGGCTCAGGCACTATGCACTCATAAGAACAAGAACAGAAGCTGTTCGAAAAATTACAACTTTTTTAATCAGGGGGGAAAATTAAAATCCCAATACTTGCTAGTGGTTCAGGCACTAGGCCACCTTTGAACAAGAATATAAATTATTGAAAACATTTGAAGTTTTATCTTTTCTAAAAGTGGAATATATAATTTTTCATTGCCTGTTATTATATTTGGTCTTGCTCCTAGGAGAACATAGTGCCTGAGCCAAATGGCACTGAATGGATTTTTACATGATGTCAATGCCTACTTGATAATTGCAGTGAAATTTGTGTGTTTCCAATTTTATTTTGGAAATAATTAGTAATTTCTGCGTAGTTTTGTTCCTTTATTGTTGGGTTTAATTTTGACTTTTGGTTGGCCAATTGGGTCTCTTAACTATTAGCTTTGCCTTTTTTTTTTAATTGTTTTCTTTTTATCCTATCTGTATGTTATCTGGGTGCCTCATTGTGAATTGTTGAATTTTTTGCTTTTAATTTTTGGGCATTAGTCTCGGCGTGTATGATCTATGAGTTTAAGGTTGCTCTTTTAAACACCCAGATTTTTGTCCTAATTGCTTTCTCTGTTGTGTATCTGTTTGTCTGTCTTTAAAATTTTGATTAACATGGTGCATGTTTGACTTGAAGAAATGACCAAAGTTTTTTTTTCTTTTTTTCTTTTTTTTTCTTTTTTTCTGAATACAATATCTATGTGCATCCCCTTGGGAAGCAAAATGTGCTTTTTCCATTCCTTTATCTTGGACAAATCGTTGGGCGAAACCACATGAGTGGATGAGCCAATCTTCTGTGTTCATTGTGTATTGATGCTTGCTACCTGCGAGAGTAATTTTTTCTTTTTAAGTATTGCCGAATGTTTCATTAGTCTTTGATGTTGGCTAAGAATCTAGTTATTCTATTATTCCTTAGGTACCTAGTTTACTTTTATCGACTGGGAAACTTGTCTCATCGTTGGTTTTTAAAATTTGCTTTGTAGATCAGGATAGGATTTCAGATTTTGAGATGAAATTGATGTACATAGATAGTGAGCATCTCGGCATTCCAGAAGCAGAATATGATGCTATCGTGAGGATGCCATCGACTGAATTTGCACGGCTATGTAAAGATCTAAGTTCCATTGGTGATACAGGTAATTTATAACATGAGACATCCAGCATAGTTTTTTAGTCATAGTTTTTTAGTCTCTTTTAAGTTGGAGTAATGATCATTGTTCTATTCCTTCTTAATCTTTCTTTTTCAATATCTAGTCTGTGTCTTTTAGGATACACCACGCAATTTTGCTAGTGATAATATCATGACATGTGAAATGCAAATGTTTTCTTTATCCTTTCGCAGTTGTCATATCTGTGACAAAAGAGGGCGTGAAATTTTCCACTAGAGGTGATATTGGCACAGCAAATATTGTTTTACGGCAGAATGCTTCGGTGGACAAGGTTTAGTTTTGCGACATCTGAATCTGCTTTGATCTGTTCATAGAATGTTCTACATGTATATTTGCTTTCGATGCTAGAAATTTACACTTAAAAAGAGTGAAGGTCCAAAAGAAATTCTTGCTTTGGATACTGCTACGATTTCCATGCTTGAAATTTGCTTTCTTGATTCTCTTCAAACTGGACAAAATAAATATTCAAATGTGCTTTCTTGATTCTCTTAACGCATACTAGTTCTTTACTTATTTTAGGTGCCACCGCTTTTATTCAAACTGTCACATTCAAAAATGCATTTTCATTTGCAGCCCGAAGATGCAGTTCTCATAGAAATGCAAGAAACTGTGAGCTTGACCTTCGCACTAAGGTACATGAATTCTTTCGCGAAAGCCACCCCATTGTCTAACCAAGTGACAATCAGCTTGTCTTCGGATCTACCTGTGGTGGTTGAGTACAAAGTTGCCGAGATTGGTTACTTGAGGTTTTATTTGGCCCCCAAAGTGGAAGAGGAAGAAGAAGGTGATCAGGCTTATGCAGAAACCCGGCCCAGGGCTGAAACCAAGCCAAAAACAGGAGCGAAGCCCAAAGTGGAGACTAGAGCTGAGGCGGCAACCAAGATGGAAGAGGATTCTAACATCGAACCTGAAGTGGTGGAAGGTAGGCCCAAAGTGGAAACTGATGTGGAGCCTAATGGGGAGCTTAAACCAGAAAGCCAGCCTAAAGTGGAGACTGAGATGGAGCCCGATGAGGAGCCTAAACCAGAATTAAAAGATGGATGCAAGTTGAAAAAACATAAGAAAGAAACTGTTAACGGGGAAGTTGAATTAATGGAGGTTGAGTAATTTTCAGGGTATATATTGTAACTTGAGGATAGGCCTTTTAACGACTTGCATTTTAGGTTTGTGCGCTAGATTGATCCAGGCATAGTGAGTTTCTTTCAGGCTTTTTGTGTTTTTGGCTCGGTATCAGTGGATCATGTATGCAAAGTTCTTAGTTTTTATCAACTTTTATGTTAACCAATCTGATTGCTGGTTTTTGTGATCAACTTGAAGAATGAAATGATTTATGAAACATGCAAGAAACTTGATGCAAATGGATATCCAACAGAAATTCTCATGCTTCAGCAGTAGGTATCGTATCTGCTAGTTGTAGCTTCGTATTTAATGACCAATAGGTGCCGTTTCATGAGGCCTACAATGAGTTCTTAATCGTACTTTGGAATTTTAGCGTTTTCCAAATCCTACAAGGGGAGGTTACACTTTCAAGAGGTCGCATTTCACTAAACATTTTTTTCCCCTTGCTTGAAACTATTGCTTACCAATCTATTCTTTGTTTATACACTCAACTTGTTATCCGATTAGCAAAATCTTCGCATCTAGTTCAACATTTCAGTAATTCAGGCCTTCGGGGACCGAATCTAACTTGCTTGGCATATTTTGTACATCCTGATTACGTGCATTTTCCATAATTCTATCTTGGGAAAATGTCGTTTGTATCAAGTTCCTGACAGGTCTGCAATTTTGTTAATCATGTTCAATCAGTCACAAAGATATGAGCAAATGAATTCCGTTGGTCCACTAAGCTGCATATGCCAACAGTGAGCAAATACCTATCTACCTAAAGAGTTTGAATTTGATTGAAAATCGAAAATGGTAAAATGCATGTTTCATTAATTAACCAATTTGAGTAATGTCGTAATGATATCGGGCAGGTAACATCGTACTACAATACTTTCTCAAAAGAATAATCCAACATAACCCTGACGTCATGAAACAAAAAGAAATTGATCATTATTAAGAACTTTCTAAACTAGTTAATCGGTTGGTTTCTCGCTGATAACTTGTCACTAAAATTTCAAGTAAAAAATAAAATTTTAAACTAAGAGGGATGTACTCTGGAAATTCCACCATATATAACTCAACTTCAACAAAGTTGGCCCAGTCACGAAGGTACTTGCATTCCAAAAGATTTCAAAATTTTCATTTGCTACGTTTCTTGGCTTCACCGTATAAAATCACTCCAATGACGGTAAGAGTGTATCCTAGCATACCAGTAACAGAAACAGGGTTCCTAAATATTAATATTGATACCACCACAGCCACAGCCCCTTTTGCATTACCGAGTACCTGTAAAACCATCAACAGATTGTACCTTAAGCAGAAAATAATAACCTCTTCCATATATGTTCATCATTTGAATATAATCACCAAAAAGAACAATTCCAGATGTGACTCTTAAAATGGATCCCCTCAGGGCAAGGCACATTTTTAAAATTGGACATAAAAGTGTAGCAAAACACTACATCGACTTTCGGATCATTGGATCTCATTTATGAAATAACTAATTTGTGATCCAACAGCTACAAATAGGGTTGTAAACGAGCCGAGCCGAGTTTGGTGCTGTTCAGGCTCGGCTCGCTAGGCTTGTTAGCGAGCTTTGGCTTTCCACGAGCCTAAACTATCCAACTCAAGCTCCAGCTCTCTCTTAATATTGAGAGTTCAAGCTGACCCATGAGCCAACTCTTTTAACAACAGTACAACCTACACTGAGTTATATCTAAATTGCTTAAGGTTTTTAAAGAGAAAAAGCAATAAGAAATCTGCTTCCTTTATAGATATGGGATAAATGGAATACGCTTGTAGTTGTACACCTAAATTGCTTATATATGCATAATTGCTCTAACCACTATATACATATACACACACGCAAAATAAATGAGTCTAGCTCTAGAGTTAATGAGCCGAGCCATATATAGCTCAAGCTCGGCTTTTTTGATAAACAAGCCTTAAAACTCGGCTCTTTTGCTAGACGAGTCAAGCCCGAATCCGATCCCATAACGAGCTACTCTTGAGCTGCTCTCGAACGGCTCTGTTCATTTACACCTCTACATATAACGTATCTCATCTCCTCTAAGCACGTTAGCTGACCCAATATTTCTGTACAACAGGACCGAATTTTACCGTCCTGTATAGAGAAATTATTTATTTTTTTCAGGAGAGGCCGAGTTATAAAGGTATAAATATTTTTCAATATTTATATAAATATTTTGCGAAATTTTGTGGCATCCACCACTTTCTAAGCGGCTACTACACTTTTGCCTCAGTTTAGAATCTCATTGTACGTGTATAAAAATATTTAGGTTGCAAACGTCACCCTCTCCTCTTCCTCATACTCACCTTACGAAATAAAATTTTAATTTTTTTTAAGTTGGAAAAAAAAATTATACTCTGTCTATAAATCAATTTCAAGTTAAATTTAAGAAATTTATTTGGATTCTTTATGTCATCCAAAAACATATTTATGTATTGTAAAATTCTAGATTAAAGAGCTAATGTCGCTATTTACGCCATTAAAAAATTAATGACATCATTAAAGTTTTAATTAAAACCACAAATCGGATTTTCAATTAATTAATTGCACAATAATTATGTTAAACGTAACGTAACTTAATTATCATACAATGTGCATTTATCCTGTTTGGATTTGTGAAATTAATTAAGCCAATCAAGAAATTAATTAATTATTAAAAACAGAAAATACTGCCCTAAGTTAATTGATGATCATACTATTAAATAAATATGTCTAAGGTTAATCAAAACCCTCGTTAAAAATTTCCCATTTAGAAACACTGCTATAAATGCTCTTTATGTTATTTCAGAATATGAACAAGTCTAAAAAAATTTATAAAAAAAAATGTATAATACTTTTAATACTATTTGTATATTCTACATATTAAATAGAAAACGACAATGAAAGCATCACAAATTAAGAGTGCACTTGAATAATTTTATAGAGGAACATATAAGAGTTAGTGAGGGTAATTTATATAATTAGACGTGACCAAAGTTTTAAGTAAATGGTACTGGTTCTTGTAATCACAACGGTGAAAGTATAATAATTTCTAGTTGTAACAAAAGTAGAATAACGGTTGCAGAAATCATATTCGCTAATTTTTTTTATTTGTGCAAATTTTATTTTTTATTTTTTTCTCCATAACGACTACAATGCACTAATACATTTTGATATAGCGCCATAACCATTTCGGTTGATATGAAAGAGAATTATATCCTTATTGTTATATCGGATCGTAGCTAGTGGTGATGATGGTCGAAACTGTTACGTAAAAGCGTTACATAATAATAATGGTGATATTTAAAAGCATGATAGTGACATAATCGGTGAACAATATCATTTAAATAAACAATTTAATAAACTAAAATGACAAAGAATGTATATATTACTTCAATAAAAACTAAAAGAAACACATTTGTGTTTAGTAGAAAAATAAACAATATGAAACACTATGTCAAATTTATGGACATCATTTTGCCACAAAATCATCAATTGACGTCTGACATTAAATTATTTTTTAAGGGTATATGTTATTATGAATGTATCATTTTTTATGATAAAGTATCACTAGATATTTGCTTATCATTAGTAGTGATCATATTAGCGAGTAGTATTATTTCGTTCCATAAATATTTTAAATGTGGAGCTATTTTTGAGATATATTTCATCAGGGACACCATTATCATTCACATATATCGGATATATTTTTGAAATTTGAACGGTGGCATTTAAAGTAATCAATAATACTATATACAAAATAAAGTATTCCCAAAAGATATATTAGAATTTAAAATTAATACCATTTTCATTCACATATATTAGACAATATAATTTGAAATGTTTTTTAAATTTGAACGGTTGCATTTTGAACTTTTAGTTCACCAAGTTATTCATTGACAATCAAATTTTATCTGATTTGATTTTGTTTTTTGTTACATGAATTTTATAAATATAGTAAAAGTAATAATTTCATCAGCAACAAATTTTAAGTTTTGTAAAACAATAATAGAGCTACAAGATAAAGAAAAAATAAATAAAAAGTTTGATATTCAATGCACATGCTAAACACTGTATCATTATCATTACTACTATATACACAAGCCATTGAGCTTGTGTTCACACTACCAAATGCAAATTACAATTTTACCCCAAAATTTTACATTTATTACATGTGTTAATTTTGAATAAATTAATATTAATTTTGTTAATTTTTTTTATAATATAATTATTAATATAGCCGTGAGTTGTTTGTGTTCACACTATGGATTACTACTTTACCCCAATATTTTTTCATTTATTACAAGTGTTAATTAAACATAATTATATTAACTTCATTATTTGTATCAATATTTATAATATTATAATTATTAATATATCTATGAGTTGCTGCTTACACATTGCAAATTACAATTTCACTTAAGATTTTTAATTTATTACATGAGTTAATTTTGGATAATATAATCTTAACTTTATTAATATTTTTGTTAGTATTTAATTATAGTATGATCATAAATAAATATTCACACATGATTAATTGAAAAACTAATAATAAACATTGTATCAAATAATAATATGATAATAAATTTATAAAATGGAATAATATTAGCAAATACAGTTAAAATACGACATATTAAAATAATATTTTTATAAAAGGTAACCCATATTAATAGTATAATCTTACACTAAGTTACTAATTTAGTAAATTTCAATTTAGTAATTTCGTATATTTTTTAATTTGTTACATGCGTTATTCTTTCGTGAAAAATCTTATAAAATATAGTAAATATTAGTTTTGCTAATATTTTTAATATTACATTAACATCATACTGCCAAAATATTTTTTTCATTGATACAATTTATATTATTAATTGAACTTAAGAACATTGCTATATGTTTATTACTTTTACATTAAACTAATATTAACCTATATTATATATATGGTAATAAATTTAATTTTTTAATAACAATATTCCTTTTTTTCCATTTCCCTTTTCTTTTTTGAAAATGAAATATTTTTTTAATTGAAATAGGTAAGATTTTTCATTGGTCATTATTTTTATATGAATAAAATATTACTCATATAAAAATAAATTTAATCTTCCAATCATGGCAAAAGGATCTAATTGATTTCTTAATAAAATCTAAGGATGAAATTTATAACATTTAAAATATATAAAATTTCAATTTTCGTCTAACTTTTGATAATTTATCTTATTTTTGTATTAATACCGTTTTATAACTTGCACAAACATCTCTCATATTTATGATTCAACTAAACTCTTTAAGTGAACATATTAAATTACACTTACACTCAAAAACAATTAGTCATATGATACATTCTTTGCCCATTCTCATTTACTTTCAAAATTTTGGAATCTTTTCTAGCAATTGCTATACAAATATATGCATGTATATATATATATATATTATATTTATTTTAATTTTGAATATCTGACATATTTCCAATTATACAAAGAGAAACCGTTACATACAAACATGTGTCTCCTATCCAAATCCATTGATATTAAAATATTCATATATTATTGGTAGATGAAATTAAATTTAAAAATATATCATATGCTTTGTAACTTTACGCATATATAGTTCAATATTAACATAAACAAATATTTAAGTACATTTGAAAAATTAAATATAGCCCATAATATATTATCTACTCACTTTTTAAATTTTGAAACTTAAACTACCGATTTCTTGATTTAGTGTACTGAAATATGTTTAGTTACATTTTTAATACACTTCCATCAAGTTATCAGAGTTTAAATCAACTCATAAGTGAATTTTAATTTGGTAAAGTGGTGTAAATAAATTTTAAAAGTTACTTTTATAAGTGGTGTAATATTTTTTATTAAAAAAATATTAAAAAAGGCATGTATAGAGAATATAAGAAATACAATTGAGATTATTAAAATAATTAATAAGATAAAAAATAGAAACATATTTTCAAAGGATCTCTAAAAGAGTTTCTAAAAGTATTCTTAAAAAAATTTAGTGTACTGAAATATGTTTAGTTACATTTTTAATACACTTCCATCAAGTTATCAGAGTATAAATCAACTCATAAGTGAATTTTAATTCGGTAAAGTGGTGTAAATAAATTTTAAAAGTTACTTTTATAAATGATGTAATATTTTTTATAAAAAAAATATTAAAAAGGCATGTATAGAGAATATAAGAAATACAATTGAGATTATTAAAGTAATTAATAAGATAAGAAATAGAAACATATTTTCAAAGGATCTCTAAGAGAGTTTCTAAAAGTATTTTTAAAAAAATTTAAGTATATTATTAAAAATAGATTATTTAGAATTTGTCAAATACTTTATGTTATAATTTTTTTTTTAAAATAACAAAAAATAATCCCAAACGGGCCTAATTGTTACGATAATTAGTATATGATAAATCACCAAAATAGAAAGTACATGCTAATTGCCAAGTGTGGTGGCGACAAAGAGTTGTTGGTGATTTAAGCTTTGCTAGTCACCGCTATTGCTATCCACAGCTACACAAAATGGCAAATATCATATGTAATTAATTAGAAACAAAAAAATTTCAGATATATAAAAAAATGGACACCATAAATGCTTGAATCATGGAATGATGATGTTTGCATCTTCTACTCTTTTGGCATCTTATGTTTTTGTATGGTATTATAAGAAAACCAATATTCTATGGGTGGCTTTTATTTTACCATTCACTTGTTCATGATTGTGAAGTGAATATAAATTATATTTCCTCCGTTCATAAATAATTTGATATAAAAAAATTTAAAAAATTTTAAAATATAATAATTTAATATTTAGATATAATAAAAATATCAAATTTATATTTTTAAATATAACATGAGGATAAATTTGATAATTTTGTTATATTCAAATACTAAAATATTAAATTTTAAGACCTTCTAAAAAAGTGTGTTGTTCAATTATTTATGCACAAAGGAAGTACGTATTAAAACTTAGTCCTTGGAAACCTTGAAGTTTCATAATGCATTGTCTCAAACCAAAGGAAAGCATTGTATAAGGAGTCAAATTTTCTACTAATTGAAACGATTATGTTGAAAATTGAAGGTGTAAAAATCGACCCCTCCTTAAAATGGGCTCACGAGCTAAAATAACTGTCACGAAAGATGAGACTTTCTAATGAAGCCATCGGATTTTGGTCGGATTACTGTCCGATCGAATACCATTCCATGCTCAAACCAGCAGAATTGCTCAAATTTGTGTGTAGTTCATTGTATTGATTTTGACTTAACTCAATTGATGCAAAACTTGAGCTATTTTTGGGGCAATGTCTTTTATCTTTCTGTCTCACTCAACCAATACAGGTGTTACAAGCCATTACCACGACTACTCATTGTTATCATAAATTCCCACTTAATGAGTATTAATATTCTCTGTATACCTAAAACATAGTTTTTTTTTATAGAGATTTTATACATATATGCATGTAGAAAATTTTTACATATATCTACTCATAAATTGACAGGTATGAGAAAAACTAATAATATTATTATTATTAATTAATTTTTTTTCTAAATATGTATAAGTAGTCTCTCTCTTACGTGTCAATTGATGAATGAATATATGTAAGATTTTTCTACATATTTGTATGTAAAAAATTCTTATCATTTTTTTTAATTTCATCCAAATATATAGACCATTTTTCTTATTAAAAAATTAAGATAAAAAGTAACTTTACTAATTGTTCCTATTTAATATCATATTTTTATATTCTCAAGAAAATCTCTCTTATTTAATAAGGGTATTTTCGAAAAATTAGAGATGAAATCAATTTCTATCTTTGCTTTAATTGAATTTTCTTAATGTAAGTGAAAGTCAAATCGAGGCTATCTTTTAGGGATAGAGTGAGTCGATGATAAATGCCAAGTATGCAATTTCAAATATGTGGGTTACCCGGCGGGGTATTGAGTAACTTCTCGCCGACGCATCTTTTCACGCCCCGAATTTCCATATATCCGGGGATGTGATCTGAAATAAAAGAAAATATATAACAGTAATCAAAGCCCATACCAACATCCTGCCATAATACATATATGTGCAACATAATATCTAATATAACATCATCCTCATCATAAAATAGATACATAATGCATGAAACAAACAACAACACCCTGCTGCAAATAAAATAGATACATGCTCGTAAACAGATAGTAAAACTCTGAATTAAACATCTGGTCCAAATTCTGAACACAACCAGCTAGAAACCCGTTCCATGCTCTTTACCCAAGATATGTCTGCTCCTCTAGCAAGCCAGTACCACGTTTTGACCCTACATTACCACGGGAGGGCATATATAAAAGAAAAAGATGTATGAGTTAGATTCTAAACCAAATGATAAAGAGGAATCTACAAGTATATACTACATGTATATACATGCAATGCACTGATACCCCTCATTTTCCCACCTTCAATATATGTTCATAAGTCTAAGTGATAGTGAGGCATATTCACAATATACAATAAGACCTAGAAGTTTTTCCGAGATATACAACAATGATAATGACATATATTATATATTTATACCACAAATAATGCAATATCGAAATGCAATAAATAATAAAGTACTACGGGTACTAAAATTTACCGACTACCATCGGATCCCAGGGTACCAAACACTATATGGCTGAATATAAAATCACGAAGACATCCCATGTCTCCTACTACGAATAGATTCCAAAATACGAATGACTAATCACGAATCACTAACTACAAATCTCTGGTCACAAATCACTAATCACTAATCACAAATTACTAATTACTAGTCTAAATTTCTAGTCGTACATATCACACTTCACTAGTCACAATTCACTAATCACAAATTACTAATCACAATCTCTGATCATAAATCACAAATCACTAATCACAATCTCTGATCAAAAATCACTAATCACAATCTCTGATCACAAATCACTAATCACAATTTTTTATCACAAATCACTCATTATTAATCATAATCTCTGATCACAAATCACTTTTAACTAGTCACAATTCACTAATAACAAATTACTAATTACAATCTCTGATCACAACTCATTCTTCACTAATCACAATTCACTGATCATAGTCCCTAATCACAAATTACGAATCACAAGTCCCGATTCACAAATCACAATCCCAAATTACGAATATAAATCCCGAATCACAATTTTCAAATCACGAATCACAATTCCCGAACAACAATTACAATTACTGAATCACAATCACAATTCCCGAATCACAAGTCACAATTCCCGAATCACAATCATAAATTTCGAATCACAAATTACAATTTTTGAATCACAATCACAATTCCTGAATCACAATCACAATCACAATTCCCAAATCACAAATCACAAGGGTTGCCCTTTACTCACAATAATTAGGACTAAGGTCTTTTCACAAATGGGCCCAAGAATCCCCAGCTCACGTTGCCCCTTAGTCCCAAAAATCGTAGGTTCGTTTCACAAATATCACTAATCACAAATGGGGTTCTCAACCCTGGACATCTCATGCCCTAATCACCAATGGGTACTTATGCCATTGTCTAAGGGTCTTGACTCAGAGCTGTCAAGCACTCGCCTCGAAGGGTACCTGACTCAGAGCTGTCAAGTGCTCGCCCCGAAGCGTACCTGACTCAGAGCTGTCAGGTGCTCGCCCCGAAGAGTACCTAACGTAGAGCTGTCAAGCGCTCGCCCCGAAGGGTACTCAACTCAAAGCTGTCAGGCGCTCATATAATATATATATATATATACACACACGCTCGCGCGCGCGCGCGA
>MKEJ01106838.1:0-10084 GCA_001753735.1 Embelia ribes
CATCGCGCATGTCAATAAAGGCGTATGGTGTGCAAAAACTCCTTATCAATAAAAAAATTGTTGAAAATAATATGTTGATGACTTTCTTAACAGCTCGTTAACAATTAGAGTAATTCGTTAATAAAGGAACCAAAATGAAAAATAATTGGTTCGTCCAAATATGGGTCAATGTAGTAGGTAGATATCTAAATTGTACAAGCGTGTATACATTTTAGTAATTCAAGGGTATTTTCTTCTCTCGAAGATATATAATAGTATAAGAGTTATATTTCTTATTCAAAATCGAAAGTCATGGTAACCATATAACCGAATTTGCTCATAAAGTGAGAAGTCTTCTCTTATACTTTTCCATGTTGTGGTAGTGCAACTAATATTCCTATCGTAATATTTACTTTTCCTTGAGGAAATTCATTCAGATACCTTATGTCAATTTTGATACATTATAATAATATATTATCGTTGTGATTAAGACTCTTTCAAATATGGATTTTTTCGCATTGTAATGTGAAGGAAACTCATAAAAATTAATATTGTGTGATAGTAACGTCAAATTTCTAACATTTTTGTTTTTTTCTTTCTAGGTGAGATACGATAGCCTATGCGGCAATGTACCACAAGAACAACACCCAAGATTCTCTCGTCGCAAGCTATTGTAGTGGAAGCTCTTCCCATCAAATTATCTTAATACTATGTCGTCCATTTTCCTACAATCAGAAATTAACTGATAAAAATCGAAATTACACTAAATCTTTAAGGTATTTTTGTATTCTCATTATCTATTAACAATACTTAATGCATTTCACACTTCTGTTCATCTACAAGCTAATAATATATATATATTCAACGTATAATTAATTTCATATAATTTACGTTAAAAGTTTTGGAACTTTTAAATTTTCTTTTTGTTTTTATTTTTGTCATATACATATATACATACATACATTATTTTCATATGATTTACATTACATTTACGATTTTTTTGCATATATATATATATATATATATATTATATAAATATATATATATATAAATATTCAATGTAAAATTATTTTCAAATTATTTACATTGATTTTAGGAAGTTTAATTTTTAATTTTTTTGTTTATTTAGTTAATAACATTGCTATAATCATATTGAAAAAAAAAAAACTAACAATCCTTTTCCAACTTCCTATCCACATATTAAAATGTATATTTAGATTTTCAACTACATGTTTTAGCCTGGGGACAAATTCATGTTCCTTTTCAAGGAATCCGAGTTAGGGTATTAAACAAATTAGGTGGGACAAAGTAAAGGTAAGAGTACTATCTCTTTTGTTTTCTAATTTTTTAGCAATGGATTTATTTTATTTTTTGGTCTAGACATCTTTATGCAAAAAGAAAAAAAAGGAAAAAAATATGCAAAACATCAACATTTTTAGCATGGTCTAAACTATTAATTAATTTTTTCATGCCCTAAAATGATCTATCTTTGACCATAATTTATCAGGCAAAATTGGTCAAACCTTTCTAGATTCCTACAGAACTTGATGAGATTTCATAGATAATAAATTGGGGAAACTTCAAAAAACAAAAAATTAAAAATTAAAAAAATTTTAAAAATTGGGGAAACTTGTTTGACCCCAAAACCATATGTTATGTCCAAGATTACACCCAAACTTTCATTTTTATCAAATTTCCTCTTAAAAATCCAACGGACTGTTGCGCAATGGCGGTGCAAAAATTTGGTTGGTGGCTTCAGCCCCTCATAGTTCCAAACCCCACTCGATATCTCATATTTCAATCTAAAAATTTTCATATGTACATTTAGGCTTTTAGCAACCGGATGATAATTTTCCACGATATTTAGCTTTCAATTTTCGTTTTATGGCTTAATCCTTCTGATTGTACATTCCAAAATACTCTTAAGTCTATATCATTCTTAAACTACACAGTTATTCACTGATATTTTATTCCCAAATATCAGATCCTTCACGAGCTTTCTTACATAAAAAAAAATAATATATGTATATATATACACACACACACATGAATGAAGAGTAAAAGCAAAAGTCAAATGAAGAAATGATGGTTATCATAGTTTGAGGGGTAAGTGTGTATTTTATCAATTTTCTAGGGTCATTTTATATTTTTATAGTGCCATCTTTTGTACACCTATATTGGATAACGAATTTGGCATCTTTTGCCAGTTAGCCTATAAACGAGTTTCGTGAACAACAATTAAAATTAAATTTTAAATAAAGTTAACTGCAACTAGTACACTTTTTCTAATCTATATATTATCTTTTTTCTGATTGGAAACCAGAAGAAGCAAACAAACAATTCAAGGAAAGGTATGCGAAATTAAATTACACTAACAATTACCCTTTTTCGTATTTTAAATTTAAATATTTTCTTCTTCTAATTAGAAGCTAGAGAAAAGAAAACAAAAATTTGAGCAAGGAGGGGTGCATAGTACCTCAACTCTATTTAAAGAATGTATAAAAATATAAAGTGGGGATGCTATACGGCATGTGTACTTAGCATAAATTACCAAGCAAATTTAGCCCGGTTTAGTTCTAAACTTGCGACGAATATTAAAATAGTGAATCTCGCACGTAATGTAAATGAAAAAACTGATTTAATCTCAGCAGATAATTTAGAAATTAACTGCTCAAATGCACAAGGCAAAAGGTTACAAAACACTCTCTCCCTAATACCAATTCACCTCCATGTGAAGTTACTATGACAAAAAGGGAAAATATTTATACTTTTTCCTTCTTCTATTTTTCAATTTTTTCAGAAATGAGCCTTATCACTATTTCAAATTCAAAATTAGTAGCAAGAGTATTAGCGACATTCTTCTCTACAATAAAGACAAAATGAGCCTTATCATTATTTTACAGAATTTCTATTTAGTATTATTTGCATCGGGTTATTTATCACACTCTACATTTGATTAAAATATTATTTTTTAATGTAAAATTATACACATACCAATACATATAATCGTAAAATATTATTTTATTTTCTTATATACTAATAAAATAATATCATTACTTAGTTTTAAATTCATATTCAAATTTAAATTTAATTCATTAATTCATCATATAAATGAGAAAAATATAAATATAATTCTTATTTAAGAAAGATATGAGAAAGAGGAAGAGAAGTGAGAAGAGAGAAGAAAAATATAAATAGAATACTAAAAAACATTCATTGTATATATTAGAAAAATATAAATAGAATCAAATAATAAAAAATTATTATTTCTTAACATTAAAAAATTAAAATTTTATATTATAATTTAAAATTTGATTCTAATAATAAATATTAAAATTTTAAATTCAATTACATTTGTATTATGTAATTTGGAAAATATTTTTTTTTATCAACACTAATAGAAATTAGTATTATTTATTATTTTTGAAAATGAAAATTATTTTTTATATAATTAAATTTAATTTATATGTTTTCTTAGAATTTATAAATTCAATAATTATTATTAAATAGTAATTTTAAAATTTGATCTATAAATTACATTAAAATATTATATTCAATTATATTTTTAGTTAATAATATTAGTGAAGTTAAAGGAGAGAATATATATTATCTTTTTAATTATAATTTGGGATGAACAAAAAATCAATAGAATCGTAAACTGAACCGAACATTTTGGTTCGGTTCTAGTTCGGTTATATACTAGTTTCGGTTTGGTTCGGATTCTAAAAATTATAGGACCGAATAATTCGGTTCGGTTCCCGGTTTCTAATACTTTAGAACCAGCACCGAACCGTAACCGGAACCCATATAAAACTAAGTATATATAATTATAAATTATATATATATATACACTAATAATTGCATATTATACATATTTTTCAATCTAATTATCCAATTTTCAAATTTTGGTAATGGGAATTGATATTTTACAATGGATTGTCTGTCCAAAAATATGTTCAATTATAAGTTTTTTTTTTCAATCTTCCACCTAATTTCTATCAATTAGTAAAAAAAATCCTCACCTAATTATATGAGAAATGTATGATAGATATTTCATATCAGTCTCAGTTTTAACACAGAACCACGACCGATCCACTAGAACTAAAATCAAACTGAAACCGAACCGGTGGTTCCAAATCTATTTAGTTTTATCCCATTACTGGTTCGGTTTTAGTTTAAAAATTTCAAAATCGATAGAGATCGGTTATATTCCATTCGAAGCCAAAAACTTATCCGAACCGATCCGTGAACACCCCTAATTATAATATTGAAATGATGTGAGATGAAAGATAATATATTAATTTAATATATTAAAGGAAATAATAGTGGTTTTTTGAGATTTTGATATTCTATAGATTTAATCACTATATAATCTAGTGCAAGGTGAAAAAATATTATTACCTAATTTTTTGTTACCTAAACTAGGAAAAGAACAAGGTTTACAGATTCCCATATAAATGTTCTTATATACCGATTGGACTATGGTCGTCTTTTATTTTTTAGATGCCAAAAGCTAACAAACAAAACAAGACCAGTAAAATATACATATAGAAATTATACTCCTTCTGCCCATAAATAATTTGCACAATTTTCTTTTTCGGCTGTCTAAACTAATTGGACTCTTTCTATGTTGGCACAACTCAATTATTAAAAAATTTATTCATTACCACTAGTACCTTTTTATTAATTATTAGGGGTAAGAATAAAATAAAACCCTATAAGAATAATACTGGTATTTTGTCTTTAATTTATATTTTGAAGATTTGTTTTTTGACCTTATAAAAAACTATGTATTAGTCAAAACTTGCTAATTATTTATGGAATAAAGAAGTATCAATCTTTTTATAGTTATATTTTAATAGTGCATGATCAATACATATGCAAATCACGTGAAAGGCACATACAATGTACGAGTTATACATTAGTTACTTGTACACGTAAATAGAATGATACCGTTAAGTGCAAGTAGGGATAGGCATAACCTCCTAAGGCAATGTGAAGTATAACACAATCTTGAGAATATAAGTTATTCCCTCCCAATGCTTTGAAATTCGGACTGTTCATTGAACCGAAAAATGGACCAAGTATACCAAATTGGATTTTGTACAATTTATTCCAAAATTATAAATTGCGAAAATAAATCTAGTAGCATGTGTATATTATCTAATCTATTATCATGTTAAGCTCATTGAAGGGGTATTTCCTCTTATGAGCAAAATCCGAGCTGGTTTTCATTTTCCCACCCTTGATTGGACTCGAAATAAGGCCCAAAAAATGAATGTTTCTAAGTTGAATTTAGTGATATCATATTTTAAAGACTTAAAATTACGTATCGGAGTTCATCCTATCATCTACACTTTCGAATTATAGTCGTTCGCATAGCTTATAACATAACACTTACTACCGAGCGCTAGAAAGGATAGATGTCAAGATAGAGTTGTCAGGTCAGAGCCTTCTCTTAGTTGATAATAGCCAATCATGTAGCTCTTTCCTTGGTCGCATTTTATTTTGCAAGCCCTTAAATTGAAACATGAGTTTTCAAATCATAGAAACATCAGGCGATATATGTCTAACCTTCTAAGGTTTCTTCAGATTGTGAGGCTTTTTACAAGGTGGTGATTACTGTCCATTTAGGTTACCCAACTAGGCCAACTACTTATCATTTCTTGTGGGCCAATACGAGAGAAGAACCCCATTCTTCGAAGGTAATAGGCTCTATTGATAAAATTTGGAGGGTATATTAAGAGAGTTGCATTAGTTGAAGTTAGCAGTATACCCGAGAGGAAATAAAATGTATTATGACTTGAGTCACACATATTGATGGCTGAGTCTGAAAAGGGATATCACTTAATTTATAGCATAGTGTTTAACGTGTCAACAGCTCAAGGGGGACAGGAAGAAGATGGGTGGTGAGATGCAACAAATCGAGATATCACAATGGAAATAGGGGTATATCATTATAGATTTTATGAGTGGGTTACCGAGATTGCAGGGATGGAAGGATATTATTTGGGTGATTGTGGATAGATTAACAAAATCAGCACACTTCTTACCTATCAAAAAAGAAGACGGAATGGAAGTATTATCACATTTACATGTGAAGGAAATCCTTCGGTTAAATGTGAAGGAAATCCTTAGGGCAAGAAGTTGTTCAACAGACGTCAAAAGTAGTAAATGTGATTAAACAGATGTTGGTGACAACGCAGAGTCGTAAAAAAAGTTACGCCGATAAGATAAGGCACCCATTATCATTTGAAGAGAGAGACCATGTGTTTCTCATGGTCTCACCTTGGAAAGAGGTAATGTGGTTTGGGAAGAAAGGCAAATTGTCGCCAAGGTTTGTGGGATCTTTTCAGATAATCGAGAAGATTGGAAAATTGACGTACCATTTGACTTTACCACCGCAGCTAGAAAATGTACACCCAGTATTTCACGTATCAATATTGGGAAATTATGAGCCAAATCTATCTCATGTGATGACTACTCTGATTTGACGACAGAGGAAGATGTGACTTACGTGGTACAACCCATAAGTATCATGGATCGATGGGAAAAGGTGCTTCAAGGAAAGGTGATTCCTCTAGTTTGTGTGCTTTGAAAGTATCACGGGGTTGAAGAACAAATTTCGGAGCACGAATAAGAGATGATGACCAAATTTCTGGAACTGGTTTCAAGTATGGTTTGAACTTCAAGGACGAAGTTTATTTCTTCGAGAGGAGAGCTATAAGACCCTGGAAACATAAGGGACTAAAGCTATAATTTTATTGAAAGGGAACTGGATATTAATTTCATGTTTCCCTTCTCCTTTTCATTTCACGTTCTTCTGTCAAACATAGAGAGAGAAAGGGAGAGAGGAAAAAAAGAAAGGGCAACACAAAACCCTACGATCCGAGAGTAAGATTACGTTCCTTGACAATCCAAACGTGAATTCGGACTCATCGTCTCACTCGCGTCGTTTTGAAGTAATTGTTATCCCCAATTTCTTCGGGTTGTCTATACCCTTCTTATTTCAAATTCATCAAAGTTGACTCATAACGATGAATTGATGATTAGATGATGACTAATAACGATGAATTGATGATTAGATAATTATTATATTGACTATTTTTTGCTCAATATTGAGTTTGGGTGATTTGCCTTAAAGGAGAGGATTAGGGGTTATCTCCGAGCGTTTTCAAGAGAAATCATTCATCATCATATAAGGTAAGTTGCGGAGAATTGATTTAATAGTAATGCAATACATATTTTAGTCGTTTATACATGTTTAGTTGTCAAATTTGTTGATGTTGTTAGATGATTTGATTGAGTTGGATGAGGTTTTGGTCGTATTTCGTAGATGGAACTCATATTTGAGATGAAAGGACTTTTGTCTAGACGAAATGGCTTTGGTCCGAACAAGGTACCATTTCATCCAGACGAGATTAAAGTCGTTCAGACGAGTTCCCCTTTTATAGATTTGATGTTTATTTTTGTGCAGAATTGGAGGAAACCGTTCTAATGATGGGATAAATATGTTGAATATTGAATAAGTTGAAGATAAAACATACGTATACTTTTGAATGTCGTTAGACACTGGAATACGTTTGTTTCGTGGCCTATTGGTGGGTATTATACTGTCCAGAAGTGTGTCGGTTCTGGCAGTTTAGTACCAACCTTGAGCGGGTTCCATTGGAACTTAGATTGGGGAAGACTATTCACAAGTCTTTACATATAAAGCCTCGGGATACAGTGCCCAAGTGGTCATTTTTGTCAGAAGTGTCATTTTATTGTATTACATGCAGTTTGATGTATATTTTAGTTGACTGAGGACTTACATAAATAATTCTTATTTATCTACTTTATGAATTATGTTGATTTATTTGTTATTTCATTACTATTGAAATACATGCCTGACTCGTATCCGCTTGCTTGTATTTTTTATTTTTCATATAATTTTTATATAAAACTCCAAGTAAAACCACGTAGCGGTGGACTAGTGATTCGGGACTAGTTGAGGTGAAGCTCACTAGTGTAGTTTGTCATTTGTTTGCATTTATGGTATCTTTTACGGACGTAGTTGGCTTTAGACCGGATTTGTTTATTAAAATTTGAGAAGTGGTGTACGGCCAAAAATATAATAATAAGGCCGAAATTTGATTTGTTTATATTGATACGAGGATACTAATGTAAACTCATTTATAATTCGTGGTGATTTTTAGTTTTTTATATATAACTTATATTCTTGTGGTTATTTATATCGGGGTGTTACGATATCTCTCGCAAATGAAGTCAAATTTGAACTTCTTAATATATTTGAACAATTACAAATAAAATAATTGTCTTACGTTTGGAGATGCAAACTTACTTAGGCTACATCGGTTGTAAGAAAGAATTAGATATATAGGTCATGGAGAGAAGAAACAAAAAATGAAAATAAAATTTACTATTTTTTTTGTAAAATAATATTATGTAAATATTTCTAATCATACCCAGTAAATATGGGCTCTTTTCATTTTAATAATGTTTATGATTAAAAAATTAACTTCTAAAACCTGTTTTTTAAAAATATAAAATTAATATTATTTTTTTTCCGACTTGGGGTCCATATAATAATTCGGTAAAAAAGGAGGCTACAATTGCCGCATCTAATGCAAAGAGACTCTAGCTACAATGGGGATTAAATGTTAGGTCCATAAGAATGATAATAACACATAGTTGATTGACATTGTCGTGAACATAGACAAAACCAGAAATATTTGGCCAGGAATTTGGAAAACAAATGGTAATGTTTTCAAAATTTTTGATATGATTTCCACTTCATGTTAAAGCACAGAACATCTTGATATAAAGCGGAAAACCACATACAGCCTAAAGAGACTGGAGCTTACGGTATCTGAGGGGTGTAAATGAGTTGAGTCACGCCGAGCTTGGAGCTGTTTGAGCTTGGATCGTCAAAGACTTAAACCTCAGTTCGCTAGGAGTTTTGGCGTACCAGCTCGAATGCTATATCGCCCAAGAGTTCTCGAGTCCGGGCTCTTCACGAACTAACTCGCTCATATATGCATGGGACTCAAATTTTAACTGGGTATCTATTGCTAAGGCCCAAGTTATAAGCCCAGCCTGTTAATTATCCTAATAATACTAATCAGGGAGTACACGAGGTAATTATATGATAAAGCAAAGCTTTTAGTTTACTTTTCGACGTGGGAAATATTCTCCGTTACTAACTATGCTGCAGCGAAGCGAATTTAGAAAACAATGTCTGAGTTGAAATTTCACATTTGATGTGAGAAATATCTTTTCTTACTATATGGCCAAAAAACTAACCAACCTATATATTTATATACACATTACATACATATGAGTATTTAGGGTATGTATGCATAAACAAGCCTAGCTTTCAAACTAGTGAGCCGAGTTTAAAACTGCTCAAGCTCAGCTTTTATAATAAACGAGCCCTAAAATTCAGCTCTTGGCTTGCTTCTTTAACCAAAAGAACAAAATCCAAATCAAGTTCTTAACGAGCTTCTAAAACGACTTAATTCATTTACACCAATACGGTAGCCCATGCAGCACAAAGAGACTCTGAACTACAGTGAGTGGCATTTACTTTTAGAAGTGGATATCATCTCGAGATATTCCAAGATAGAAAGAGTGACAATAGTTTTTAGAGTGAGGGAGTAACATTTAGGTTTATTATCATACAAGTTCATATATGAGGTGATTACTAGATCTGGCTTGACCACCAGTATTTGTTAATGACAAAAGGTATTCTTTTGGAACATATTATTTTGTGCTTTTAAACTTTAAAAGAAAAAGCATTAAAACTTTGCTCATCTACATGCGATTTTTCTTTGGAAAAAATTATAGCAATATAATTTTTGAATTTTTAATTTTTACCCAAAAGGGTCATTTCGTGAAATTTTTAATAGACCAGTTCACTTTTGAAACTATTTAGAAAAATGAGTCACTTTTTACAAAAATTAACATGGGTGGATGGAATGTTTCAAATTGACAAAGTTACTTTTATTAATCGATTTTCTATATCAACTATCTGTGGATTAAATGATTTAAATTGAAAAAAAAAACCTATAATATTTTATTATAATTATTTAATTACTCAATC
>MKEJ01106841.1:0-13295 GCA_001753735.1 Embelia ribes
GTAGAAATATTAAAGATGACGTTGTATGCCTCGTCATTGACGCCAATGTGAATAGAGCTCTAATTCTTAAATAAGGGAGATAGGCTTGCATGCATATTTTGTTGCATTGGACAATTCTTTTCGTGTGATAAATTTTGTTTTGGTATGGTTTAGTCGTAATTTTTGAGTTTTTTTTTTTTTGGTAGAGTTGGATTGCTCAAGTTTGGGATATACAATACCAGTTTGCTATTGTTTTTGTCCGAGTTTGAGGCTTGATGATTGCTATGATATGAATTGTTTGTAACAATTTATAGATTATTTAAACTATTTTAGCTATTTTTTGGATTGATTTTGAGCTTGTTTAAGCTTATTCGAGACATATTAATTTGTGGACTGTTTAGGAAATTTTATGTTATTTTTTGGACTGCTATTTAGACTGAAATTTGGGCTATTTAGATTTTAAAATTTGTTGAATATGTAATCTGGTATTCTGGTTTGTATTTTAGCATTATGTTGTTTTGCCCTTTTTTTTTTATTTCAAGTATTTCAGATCGTGTTCGGGTTTTATGGCTTATTTGGGTTCGGGTTTAAATAGGGTACTACAGCATTTCGGGTTGGATTCGGATAGGGAAAAAAAGTGAACGAGTAATTCGGGTAATCATTTTTGGGTCGGGTAATCCATTGCTCTCCCCTAACAAGTAAGTAGTTCCAACTAAATTATTGTAATTGATGAGTATATAAATGTATACACCTCACACTTTAGGTTTGATTTCACAAAGCACGCTTTCCTAGGCTAGGCTAGAAATAAGTAGAAAATTCAAGGACTAAGCACAATTACTATGCTAGTTGTCTATGTGGGACAAAATATAATGTATTATAAATACGACCAATTATTATTAATAATAAAAAAAAACAGATAAAAATTCCCCCTTCTTTATCATTAATACATTTAGATTATTTACATTCTCTTTTCTTCAAGTACTTTGCATTTGCTCAAACACCTGTGCTTTTAGGTACATTTCGAAAAGAGGCTTGAATACTTCGGGAGACTTGAATTCTGCGGTTGAGATTTATGATAGGCTTATGTATTAGATCTATCTCAAACACATCACTTTCGTGGGAGACTGTAACCCTCCAAATCATTTATATATTCTTCAATAATTTCAAAACAAAATATCAATATCATCATGGGTAACAACTTGTTTCAAAGAAAAATATATTTATTCAATACAATAAATACTAAAAATATTTATTCCGGAATAATATCTCAAATTTTCTAGTATTACGGTGTAATATTTTCCAGACATGATTTCTAAGCACAAAAATTATGAAAATTTTCGTGCGAAATATTGACAATTATACTTATTACACATATTCACCAGCCTTAAATATTTTAATTATTATTTTATTTTTTTGAAAATTTTGGTGAGTGATTAATTACCATTGAACGTAACAAATTTATTAGTATCATTTCCATATCTCACAATGCATTATTCAAATTTATTTGGCAAAATATGATAATTAATAGTAGAATAATGACATAATTGGTAAAAAAACAAAGATGAAAGTTAAAGTCAATAACAGGATAAGGGGGCAATAAATGGTGTGATGTTATTACGTGTCACGAGTTGGTGCCGGACCAAAAGGGGCGGTGAACGCGTCAACGCATCTCACCATTTTCTTCTCATCTTTTTGTATTTGTATATATTTGTATTTGTTTTTGTATATGCACATAGCATGAGATTATTATATTGTAAAATGCTAGACTTAGCAATCAATTCAACTCTCCAACTTGGATTTGGCCCCACCCTAAGCAAATGGTCCCACTCTTTGCTGTCGTATTTGACAATCCCATCTCTATGCCCTTCTTTAAATGTCACACAAAAATATGATGAACTAAAATAACCCAAAAATATCATGTAAAGGATAAAATGACATCATTATTAAAAAAATTCTTAATATCGTCAATATTTCTATTTTGAAAAAATAAAATATGAAATTATGTTTCCTCTTTTTGATCTGAAAAACTTGTTTAATGACATATATGATATGACTAATCAATTTTTTTTTTATCAACATACTAGTTTATTTTGAAATATTTTCGTCAATGATCTTCACGGAACAATTTAATGTGATCTATATACACGGTACTCAAAATTCAATATTGATATAGCAGCTAAGACAGATTTTTTGGTAGTTTTTTTCCCACTTGGTTGTTTTTGTAAGGCAACACTTATCTAATTTTATTATGAGCTGATATGGCGAGACGAATATTAATTATAATTATTAATGTAATACACTTAAACACAAATCACATCTAAAAATTACATTTGTTATATCAATCGATAAATGAATCAGATAAATTTTTTGGATCGGCCTATTATACTACCAAAAAATGGAGGAACATAAATGGAATTTTCCTCTGCAATTTTCGTTTCTGACTAGATTGAAATGAATTTTGCAATGGACCAAAAGTCGGTGCTATATGGTAAAGATTTAGAAACGGATTTCTAGGTCCGCATCAAAATTTCCATCGTAGAGTCGGTACCTAAAATGCAATTTGTTAATATAAATAATTAAAATTTACTTTTCTAAATCCGTTGCAAAATAAAAAAAACCACCCCTTGCAAAATTTGTTGCAAAGTAATGATTTAAATAAAAATAAAAATAAATCTCAGTTCCAAAATTTGTTGCCAATTAATAATAAAATTTATCATAAAAATAATAATCCATTGCAATATCAATGGCAAAATAATGATTTAATTAATAATAAAAATTTATTTCTGTCGCAAAATCCACAGCCAAATAATATATTAATAAAAATTAAAAATGTATTTCCACTGCAACATCAAAACTAATATATTAATTAAAAAAAATAGATCTGTTCTAGAATCTGTTGCAAATTTGTAATTTAAAAAAATAAAAAAATTGCAATAAATTCATTGTAGCTTTTTATTTTTAAAATTTTTAATTTTTTTATTTTAATTTACATATATTCATGTAACTTGTCCGTTGTATGGGCTGGAGAAGAAAAAATCCACAAAATCATCATTGGTTGGCAGCGGAGGCAGTAGCGGGGGGACACCAAACCGCTCGAAGAGCGACTTCATGGACTATTGTATGTAATTGGATTACTGATATGTTTGTTGTATCCATGCAGCAAAAGCTCCGTTGCATCCTCACATTCTCCTCGTAATGCTGGGCATTTTCTTCTGTCATGCGTGTATTCTCTTTCCGCATCTTTCGGATTGTTTCTTCTAACTCTTGCAGCCGCAACTACACATCTGTGGGGACAATATGAGACCGTCCTATTTATGAGGTAGTGACCGATGCATAGAAGGAGACCTTAGAGCCCAGTCCGAAAAACCTCCCATGATTGGGCATGCCAACCTTATCATAAAATGTGTTATACGGATCAACGGGGCAAGATTTTTGAGAATCGGGCAGCGACTGGGATCTCTCAGCCGGCAGCTCCACGATTTTTTCCTAATTAAAAAAATTAATTAATATATTTCCTAAAAGTTAATAACTTGAATTTAAATTCAATTAAACTAAATATGTACCCTGACTTGACTCACTTTGTTGTTGGAAAAAGTCACACCATCGTGGTCTTTGTTGTGAGTATGGGTAAATACGTCCATTGGACCTTGTGGTTTGCCCACCTTTTTCTACAAAAAAAAGAATAATAATTAAATTGAAATTCAGTTTGAATAATAAATTGAAACACAAAATAGTGAAAAAGAAAAAACTTACGAGGCACTTATGGTGCATGGAGGTAGAAATGGAGCTTCCATACCATGTGACCCGTTCACTTTTATTGCAGTTGGCAAAGTTCCAGGCCTCCTCTGCTTTCGTTGCGGCGGTGTCCCAATAGTCCAACAGTTGTTGCCAACGTATTTTAGATAAGTTATCCGACTTAATCGAGTTGGCTTTCAACTCTACCATAAATTGCCAATATCGTTCAACAAATTTGGAAGCCAAAGTTTTTTTTACCTGCTTGTCCTTCCGCTCATCCCAAACGAATTATTTCTACCAATTATTAAAAACTAATGTTACTAATAAATCTTATAAAATAAATTTGTATTTAAAATTAAATAATTGGCAAATAAAATAAAATATATTAATCATCTTAAACTCCTCCTAATAGAAATTGATTTGTTTTCTCCAACTTGCTCCACTTGAAACCTTTTTCTTAAAAATGCTCTCGAAAAAGGATTTTCATCACATGAGCAACAACTTTGGAAGGCTCTAAGGCCATTAAAATAAATTGTAAAAAATTTAATTTATAAATATTTTAAATGTAAGTTAAATTATTTAAAATTTAATTAGATTACTTACTTCCGGACAAGCTCTAAGGGAATGCGGGTTCCAAATGCAAGACCATCGGCAATATGGGTGCTAGAGGGTCCTACTCTAGGATTAGTAGTGGGTACATTCCGATTAGATCCAGTGGATCCAAGCGGTAGCTCCTCAACTGGGTTGTACGGAGTAAGGGCCAAGCTCTGGGGGATGGACATCTGTACCATCTCAGCAAGATCTAGGTCATCCAATGGTACACCAGAATTTCCTCAGGCACCATAGGACCCTAAAGATCGACCACTAAAAGAAAATCGACTGTGAGACATGTCCATTAAGAAAAGATCTTCTAATATAACTTTAAATTGACATATTTTTTAACAAATTTTTATACACAACTATTAGTATAGATTTTTATATAGATTTAATTATTTCCCATAAACAATAATAAATTAGAAATGTTTAGAGAGTGTTTTTTTATAAAACAATACTTGTGACACTTATTGATCACCTAACGGTATTATATCATAAATATAAACTCTTTAAAATGATTCAATTTTTTAAAAATGTTTTACACAAATTATTTAAATTCAAATTTGAACAGATTTTAGATAGATTATTTTAAATTTAAATTTTTAACAGATTTTTCACAAATATTTTAAATGAATTACATATATTATTTAAATTCTATTTTATTAGTAGATTTAACAAAAATTTTTAAAACCAAAATTTTCTAAGTGATTTTATACAGATTTTTAAATTTAATTTATCAATTGATTCTACATAGATTATTTAAATTTAGTTTTTATAATAAATTTTACAAATTTTTTTAAATTCAATTTTTTAAAAATTTTTTAAATTTAGTTTTTAAAATAATTTTACAGAGATTTTTTAAAGTTAGTTTTTTAAATACTTTACACAGAATATTTAAATTCAATTATTTTATATTTATTTTTTATAACTGAATTTATTTTTTTTTAAATTCAATTTTTTTAATGAATTTTACACAGATTATATAAAATTAATTTTATAAATAGTTTTTAATATTTTTTATAAAAAAATTTATACAGATTTTTTAAAATAGTTTTTTTATCTATTTTTTTAAAAAATTAAAAATAATTTGTATATATGTTTTTTTAAATAGTTTTATAAAAATATTGAAGCAGATTTTTGCTAAACAGATTTTAAAAATTTAAACAAAAATTTAAAAATATTTTTATGCAAAGTTTTGTAAAGATTAATAAAAAAGCTTATATAAAGCGTTTTTTTTTATACATTTTTGTTAACTGTTTTTATGCAGATTTTTTAATAGACCTTTGTTAAAATTTATTGACATAGATTTTTATATTTTTTAAAACAGATTTTACAATGATTTTTTAAAGGATTATAAAATTATTTTATTAAATTTTATTTACATAGATTTTAATTTTTTTTAAACAGATTTTTCATTGATTTGTTTTATTCACTTGTTTTAACAATTTGTACATAGATTATTTTGCCTTGCCCTTGGCAGCCTTGCCCTTGGCCAAAGCCTCATCCCAGTCATACTTCCTATTTATACATTGCTAGTTCCGAGTGATGCAAAATAAGAAAACATGCCAAAAATAGATGTAAAACTATCAACTCTAAAAAGAAAGAGGAAAAAAAAGAAAAATAAAAATTATAACTCATTTTTATAGGAATTATGAATACATTTAGTGTATGCACTAAGGCTTTAAACCCTATGTGCCCCTAGTGGACAAGTTATAATCCCGCGAATGCTTAACAGGGTGACACCCACAAATAAATAGAGGTCAAAATTTTTTTCCCAATAAAACTCAAGAAAATTATATTTTAGTGAATTGTTATAAAATTAAACATGTTAAATCGGACAACTATCCTAAATCTAAGTGAACATAACTTTAACTTATTTTGAATCGCATCACCTAATTCCAATTACTCAAGAAAATTTATACACAGCTAGAGCGATTTCTCTATGGAATTGCAAGATTGCATATGAGCTTAATTTCTTTTCCATACTCCGACTCAAAATAAATTTCAAAAAGTATGCATTCAATTAAGTTTTCCATATTCCATCATTTAAGTTGATTGTCAATGCGACGTTATTCAACTTAAATTCCACCCTATTTCCCTAGTAACACTCCATTACAATTTTCCAATGGTCTTTTTTTTTATCCAACCTAATTCAACCATTTATATAAATACACACACATACCATGGTTGGTCTCTTTCACTTTGTCAACCACTTTTAGTTATTAACTTAATTTATTTTTAATAAGTGGAATAGGAATCTACATTATTTCGTAAAAATAATTGAGTCATTGTTTTTCAAAGAAAGGTTTTCATATATTTTCAAATTATTTCAAAGATATATTAACCTTCACTAGTTTAACTTTTCGAATAATTTCTGTTAAATGCCATGTTTCAAACCTAATATACTAGCATGGTCACAAAGATAAGGATGATAAACTAGTCCTATATGTTATATAACAACTTAAAATAGTTTAGCATTTTCACAAATTATTGTAACCCAAATGCGCACATGTAAAATACTATTTCTCAAACCCCCCAACCTGCTTCTTTTAATAGTTCCTATTTTATTTCTTCCTATTTATTTTTCTATAAATTGTTAATATGCATAATAAATAAGGATAACACGAAACAAAATAAAACTAATAAAGAAACAATATTAAAAAAAAGGATTGAGAATATGTTCCGAATAATAATAAGTGTGCAAATATAATACTGTTGCTTCTACCGATACTGTTACTACTAATATCCCAAATTGATGCATCTTTCAGCATGGAACCTGTCAAAACACAAACTATGTACCAGAAAGCAAACACAATCAACGTATCTAGTGGCATCAACAATATAAAACATAGTGGCGCCCATCATCAACAAATAATATATGATAACAAATATAAAGATGAAAAATATGTGCTAGATAACAATAAAATAAAATCAAGTAGCATCAATGAAAAAGAACAAGTATGTAACAATACATACTACAAAAATAAAAGTAAAAGAAAAATAGACAAAAAATTCTACCAAAAAATGTCACCAATTTCATTTTGAAACATCAAATTGAGCCCAAATTTAGAAAAATTTTGCCCAAAATTTTTAACATATGAAATTTGTGCACTCATTCCCTACCTAAACTGAACATAATCCCTATATTCAATAAAGTAAGGAGATAAATGACTAAACAAAAATAAAGGAAAAGAAAAGAAAAAAAGCGAAATACAAACAACAACGTCCAATCACAAATGATAAGCTCAATTATAATTGTGTGGATCGCCAAGATCGACTCGACTATGTCCACTCTACGTATCTTCTTAATCGAGCCTTAGGCATAGTACCGCCCACAAACCTCTCATCATCATCCCCCAACCTAGTCGGATGCCTAGATTTAACTCCTTGCAAAACTAACTTCTCATCTCACAAGATACGATCCATCCTTCTACCGTCTCTAAAATAACAGCCTATCTCCAAGTCACCAACACTCTCAGACTCTCCTCTAACTGCTCTTTTACTCAGACCAAATAATATTCTTTCTAGAATAATCATATTTCGTCTAGCTCGAGAAACATCTTCACACACTAGTACAAGCTCATCCTTATCCCGTATCACTCGGCTCGTGGAATGGTTAGATATCAAATATATTTAATGAAGCTTTCTATTATCCCAACAAAGCTCTATCGTACTACTAAGACAATAGATAAACGCATTGGATGTCACAGAAAAGGACGCCCAAGAATAATAGGAATAAAAATAGATGCGGTGCCAGTGTCCAACACCAAAAAATCAACGGGATAGATGAACTTGCCTATCTGCACAAGTACATCATCAAATATGCCCATGGCGGATTTGGATTCCCCATTACCAAAATGTAGTTTTATCTTAATAAACTTTAGTTTACCTATTCCCAATTGGTTATAAACCACAATAAGTTTATACTAGCCCCAAGATCGAACATAATATGATTAATTACAAAATCTCCAATTACATACGAGATAGTAAGATATCTAGGGCCCTTACACTTAATAGGAATAGGAAGGTGAGATTGTGGAATTGCACTTATTTTTTCTATAAGGTAAATTGGATAGTTTTCATTGATCTTTCATTTTTTAGCACGCAAATTCGTATGATACTTAGTATGCTTAGGATTGTATCCTATGACGTTTAGAAGAGGTTTACTACTTTAAACTTATTTTAACATCTTAAGGATTTTCTCTTTCGGCTTAAACGTTCTAGGAGGACTAAGTCTTTGAGGGAATAGTTGTCTAGGCTTATACTTTTCTAAAGCTAAGTTTTTCTCACTCTCCATCTCCATAATTTTACTGCCCTCTACCTCATTCATGTGCCCTTCAGATGTTTTGTAATTAAATAACTCAGTCAGGGACATCACAGAAGTAGTTGCCTTTTCAATTGAAAAATTGGAATTTTCTAAGGCAAAAACTTTTCGTTCATTTGAAGTGACCTTCGATCGATTAAACATTCTCTGTCCAGATTCTTTAGAAATATGGTTCTCCTTATTCACCGAATTCATCTCGTCAGCCCTCAGAACACTTTTTGAGTGCATATTTTCAATAGAAACCATGTTAATTTATTCATAAGAGAACTGTTTGGAAGGATGTGGCTCTAGTTATGTGGGTAAATGACCGCCACTTGGATGAGACCTCAAACAAACCATATTATTAACTTTTTGATTTTGGTCTGTGATGCTCTTTGCTAAGCTACCAATCACTTAGTTTTGCTTGTTTATGCTCTTAATAAGACTACCAAGTATTTGGGTTTGTTCCATTATGCTCTTCTTGATAAGTATCTCCAAGCTTTTCAAGTTTTGGTAGTAGTAGCCCACTTGGTATGGAAGAGTTGAGCAATATAAGTATCTTAAGTGGGACCTTTTTCACTGTGCTTGCTGTGATAAGTCGACGGCGAAGACAGGTTAGGCCTCTAATTGGAGCTAGTGGATAGGGATAAAATTGGCATTTTTCACCATATTGACCCAACTGCTGTTGAAACTATGCGACTGCCATTGTGCATACATTAGTCTTTCATGAGCGCCAATTGATTGCAATAATTGATTTTGTGTCATTTGCTTTGATAAAACACATACACACACACACAAGGGGTTGATGTGGAAGATGAGTAACAACATTCTCTTGGGTCAATTTCTCAACTTCCACCTGCTACTTGATAGTAACATATTTTTCTTGCTACATATTAACTCCATTGAGTTGATATATGCCCGCCTTTCCAATCACTTCTCTCATCGAGAAAGGATTGTCTTCTACTGTCAGATAGTCTTCTCATGTCCTAGATTTATCAGCTAAGTCATTGAAAAATCTCTAAATTTCAACTGATATTTTGCGAAACAAATTTTTGCCACACATGTTAGAAATTATTTCTTTTATTTTAGTACTGAGAGAATTATGAAAGAAACAAATTAAATATACCCTTTCAATGCCATGGTGAAGGCATATAATCAGCAGGTCCTTGAAGCTTTTCCAAAACTACAAAAACTTCTTAGATGGCTAAGAACAAATTGAGAATTTTCTCTTAATACTTGAACATATGATGGTTCGAAAATATTTATCCAAGAAAATCCTTTCTATTTCTGCCTAAGTATCTGCAGAGTAAAGTAGAAGAGACATAAACTAATTTTTGGCTTTGTTTTAAGTGCAAACCAAAAGACGCCTAAACAGACAACCTCCTCTTTTACACCACGCTCACTCAATACGGAACACATGGTGATGTAATCACTAATATAGCTATATGTATTCTCATTGTCAAACCCATGGAATTCCAAAATACTCTTTAGTAGATTCGGTTTTACCTTGTATGTATCTTGTGCCTCAGGTAAGGGGACATTGTTTCATTGGATTGAGAGTTTGTTCAATAGGAATATTTGTAAGATTAATAGGGTATCACGGTTGTTGTAGATATTAAGAAGTTTGCCATGGCTGTGAACCACCATACTATAGGTTGGGACCACTATATTGTGGTTGCCGCTAGCCATTATGTGGTTGTAGACAACTGCATTGCAGTTGACCCCCATATTGTTGATGAGAAGGTTGGGGAACAGGATGAAGAAGTTGAGGAATAGACACAAGAAGATTGACAATGAAGAATACTGGAATTATTAGTAGGATGAATAACATGATTATTTACAAGAGTAACATTGTTCAAATATATATTTCCAAATATGGCTTGGAACAACTACATCATCTGCTCAGCATTCGGGAGTTGATTTTTAATTTTATATTTAGATTGTTCATATTGTTATTATTATTGTTCCCATTATTATTATTATTATTCCCGTTATTATTTTTAAGATTAGGATTGTTACCGCCATATCCGGGAGAAATTTCAAAGTTGTCATCACTATGAATGCCGACTGGAAAAGGTTGATCTTCTTCGAAAAGCATGGAAGGGGTCAATAGATAATCTTCTTCCTTGGATTTTAATAGCCGCTTCTGCGAGCTAGTAATTAATAGAATTGTTAAATTCTAATATTTACCTTATGCAAGCAAGAACGAAAATTTTACCCTAAGTGGACGGGATATATTCGGAAAGCATTGTTAACCACAAAAGAAACAATAAGAGATATTAAAATTCCTAGCAAACCGTCTTAAGGGATTCCCCGATAATGGCACCAAAAACTTGATCGATCTTTAAACTATGCACAAGAAAGATTACCTAGCAATTATACTAGGGATGATTATAGTTTTCTCGATAAGACCAAGTATCAATCCTATGGACCTCTAAAACATTGGTCCGATTACTAAGGTTTCAATCTTTTAATGAATTCTTTCCAACTAGCAACTTGGGGAAAGGATCATTGTTCCAACTAAAAGAAGACCAATTAGCAAAAGGCTAGGGGTAACTCAGGGCTCTCGACCATTTACTGACCCAGTGGATATGTTGATAGAGAAATTGTATTGCAAAAGAAGATAGTTTTAACCATGAAGATCTCTACGGAGTTTTTGGAAAGGCAATTTACTCTTGCTTTATATCACATTACCAAAACCAATGAAGAAACTCAAGGCGAGAAAGACGTGCCACTTGAGATCGAAGAGGGGGTTAATTTTACTACGGATGATTTAAAAGAAGTCAATTTGGTAATAGAAGATGATCATATACCAACTTATGTGAGTGTACTCTTTACCACCGAAGAAGAAAAAGCTTATGTGCAGCTCTTGATAGAATATAAAGATGTGTTTACGTGGAACTATAAAGAGATTTCTGGTCTTACAATGAAATATGGAGGCAACTTCATTAAGATGATCAAGTATCCTACTTGGATTTTAAGTATCATTCCTGCAAAGTAGAAGAATTGAAAATCTGAGTGTGTGTCAATTTTAGAGACCCTAACCATGCATATCTTAAAAAAGACTTCTTATTTCCTATAATAGAACTTATAGATGATGCCATCACAGGGCATAACCCTTTAATTTTCAAGGATGGCTCTTCCAGATACAATCAAATTCATATGTCTTCTCTAGATGAAGAAATTACAGTTTTTTGCAGATATCTATTGCTACAAAGTAATGCCTTTCGGGTTGAAGAAGGTCGGGGCGACATACTAAAGAGTTATGAAAAAGATATTTGATGACATATTAGACAAGAACATGGAGTGCTATGCTAATAATTTGGTGGTGAAAGTGAAGAAAAGAGGAGATTACCTTCAAGACCTCGAAATAATATTCGAGCTGATTTGAAGATTTTATTTAAAGATGCATCCTTTAAAGTGTGCTTCTGGAGCTACATATGGGAAATTCTTTGGATTCATCATGAGACACAAAGGAATTGAAATTGATTAAACCAAGATATATGTTATAATAAAGATGCCTAAGCTAATGGACATCTATGACTAAGGAGCCTAAGAGGGAAGCTGGCTTATCTTCGATGATCTATAGCCAATCTAGCCGACCATTGTCAGTCATTTAGTTATCTGATGAAGACAAGAACCCCATTCAAATGGGATGAAGCATGTGCTAATGCCTTCAATTGTATCAAATCTTATCCTATGAAGCCACTCGTGCTTGTTACACCAATTTCGAGTGCTTGTAACACCAATTTTGGGAAAGTCATTAATCTTATACATCGTAGTACATGAGCATTGAGTTGGAGCTCTCTTAGCCCAAAGGAAGGAAAATACAATCTACTATACGAGTAATATGATGACATCGTGTGAAATCAACTACTTCTCAATCACAAAAATATGTTTGGCGCTAATATTCACAATTCAAAAATTGTGGCATTATTTTCATGTGTATACATTTGTTACCCTGATCTTTAAAGCTAATACATTGAAGTATATCATGTCAAAGTCAGTCTGGTCGAATTATTTGGCTAGGTGGGCCTTGCTCCTTCAATAGTTTCAAATTACCTATGTCTCTTAGAAGACTATTAAAGGACAAGCATTGGCAAACTTCCTAGCTAATCGTCCTATACCAATTGGATGGGATTTACCTAAATATGTACCTAACGAAGATGCCCTTTTTATAAAAGTACACCCATCTTGGAGGATGTACTTTTATAGAACATCTTACCATGATGGGATATGAGTGTGCATCTTGTTCGTTAGCCCAAAAGAAGACCTATTACCTTATTCTTTCACCTTAACCTTGATATGCTCGAATAACGTAGTAGGATAAAAAGCTCTTATCCTAGGATTGGAAATGGCGATGGAAGCAAAACATGGGCATCTTAAAGTCTATGGAGATTTAAAACTTATAATCAATCAAGTTCTAAAAGAATGTGAAGTGAAGAAGTCCGAGCTCGCACCATATCAGAATTATACAACCCATCTTCTTGGATGGTATAGCCAGATCACCTTAGACCATATGCCAATGAAAGAAAATAGGCAAGGTGAGGTGCTCGCAGAGCTGGTATCAAGTTTCGCTCTTCCTAATCATAATACAAAAATTCCAATATGCTGAAGGTAGTTTATTCCCCTACATTTTTATGATGAATGAGATGTCAACCAAAAGTATAAGGCCCCAATTTTT
>MKEJ01106842.1:0-15382 GCA_001753735.1 Embelia ribes
CCAATTATTATTTTTCTAGTTTTATTCACTTAAATTATTTGAGCAAAGAATGGTATTTTATATAATATTTTTTTAGTAAAATAGTATACGCTTTAATACAAAAAATAACTAAAAATTTTAGAAAATTTTATGATATTTTAAATTAGAAATAAATAGATAAGAGTATAAAATTATTAATAAATATGAGTAAATTTTTTTAAAATTTTGAATATAAAATAAATCACGATGACTATATATTATAGCTTTTAAAAAATAATTTCTAGTTAGATTTAAGATAGAAAAATTAATAATAGAAGACAATTATTAATAATATATGAGTGAAATATTTTAATTTTTGAATATAAAAATAAATTAAAGTTATTATTTATTATAATTTTCAAAAAAATATTTTTAAGTTGAATTCAAGATAGAAAAATTAAGTAACAAATATAAACTAAGAATAGAAAATTGAAGTATATTCATTATAAAAAAAATATGGTACTTCTTTATTTTTTAACTTAAATTAGAAAATTGAAAAGTTAGAAAAATAAGTTTTCAGAATTACTCTAATAAGAAAATTCAGTTGTTGAAAACTGAAAATGAAAAGCAAACAAACAAATAAGTTTTCAACTTTTGAAAAAATAAAATTGAAACTGAATAACTTATATGCTTACGAACCAGGACCTAAATCTTCAATGTAATATCAATTAGCACATTTTCCATTCTCATAAAAATGAAATGCCCAATGTTTTTATCCCGGCAAAAAGAATATGAATCTAATGAGACCAAAGTTGAAAAGAATAACAAGTGAGACAATGACTCAAAATAAAGAGCACGCAAGTTTTTAGTATGACCATGTGTTAAACATTTGTTTTAATCTCTCACTCCCAAAAAAGTGAAAAAGGTTTGAGTCATGAATTGTGTTATAAGGTTTCCAAAATTTTTGCTTTTCAAATTTCTTTTTATCAAATGGATTGGAAAGCCACTCCCGGTTTCATATTAGTGAGTTTTTGACATAAATAAAGCAATATGCAAAATAATTACCAAAATAAGCTTGTTTGTAAAATAATTACCAAATCAATATTGTTTCAAAATTTGCAGTTTTACATTCTCAAAAAGAAATCGCAATTTTAAACAATGAATTTTGAAAACATTCCAAACTCAATTTTGCGATTTTTGCATCAGTTTTTGGTACAATAATGTCTGGAGCTGTAAAAATTGCAATTCCAACTTGCAATATGCTAATGTTGTAAAATGTAGTTTGAAATTGCAGTTTCTGTAACAATTTTGATTTTTGTAATAACCTTGATTTGATAATTATTTTGATAACAACCATGATTTAGTAAATATTTTTTAAAATTACAATGTTTTGGTGGAAAAAAAGTTTTGGCTTTATTAACAATGCAGGCTTGGTTATGTACGAAGGTTTTGAACACCAAACAGTGAGCAACAACTTTTACAAGAACTTTTCCCAACAACTTTTACATAGTCAAACTTTGCAAATCTTATGAGAATCTCTTTCGGTACATAAATATTTAATTCGTAATTACAGATATGTGGATGAAATACGAGGTGAAAATCAACTCCGTTATTTTCTCTTAATTCATCATTGGGATATAGAAGAAACTTGACTAAATGACAAGGGATTAATGGGTAGTGCAGTATAAAAGTTCCAAAGTCTTTTTCTTATTTATTTTCGCCCTTAATAATGTAGATCAAAAGTCGTATAAATTACATAAATATTCACTAAGAAATACGAATAAAAAAACGACTTAAGAATCATGAACTCGATTACTCGAGGAGGTTTAAATAAGAAATCTGATACAGGTTCATGTGTCGAGTTTAGGTTACAATTTGTCTTAATATATAAATCTCAACACGAAACAATTTTTATATCAAAGCATGCCAATTATCCGTCATAAACTAAATTTGGAACTTCAAATTGAAATAGCAAGTACTAAACATTGCGCACGTACTATATCCTCAACCAGGTCAAATAACCGAATCAAACATCGTATGGTTGGATTTGTTTGTTTGTTCCATTATTACATTTATTCTAACTCGAATCAACCCAACCTGATCACTTATAGCCGCGTTGACTTTTATTTTGAGTTTCCAATTATCCGAACCATCCTGCGTACACCCTGCCTGCTTATAAGGTCTAAACTTCAAAGGCAAAATTTTTCTGGTCTAAAAAATTGAATTTTGAGCTTTCTATTGTTTGGGCTTTTATGACAATCTAGTCCACTATCCATTATATATGTACCCACATCCCAGCGAAGACGTTGAAAATCGATTTTCTTTTTCTCAAAAACGAAAATAAATATATTTATAATTTTATTTTATTTTTTTGCTTTTGTTTGTGTGGTATTAAATTTCTTTACGCACTATAATAGCATATAGTTTAGCTTTAACTTTTTTACTCATAAATGTCCGCCTATTTCTTTGTCTTGTACTGTGCATCTCGATGAAAGGATTATACTCCACAGCTAACGTTCTTGTACTTTTATTTCAATAAAATTTTTGTCTTCTTTTAATTTATTTTTTATGCCATTCGGTTAATTCCTTCTGAAGGACCCACAGGACCGTCCATATTATTATTTAATAAAAGCATTGATATAAACAAACTTGTGCCAACGTCTCCTTAGAAGTACAAGTTTTTAAATATTAGAAATATTATTCTCTCCGTCATAGATGTTTAGTTTCTTGTTCTTTTTTAAAATATCACACACACTTAGTATGTGTTAAATTATATAAAAGAAAATGAAAGAATGATTTATTGATATGATATTACGAAATTATAATTAGCTCCTTATATAAATAACCACATGATATAAAAGATAAAAATATAATCAAATCAAATCATAATTTAAATTAATTACAATCTTACTCTTTTCTTGTTCCTAAAGTTAACAATAATTGCATAGTTTAATTCTTCAATACTGTTTGTTTTCTTCATACTCCCTTCAGCATATATAATCTTCAATATTCCCTTCAAGATAAGCATACAGTAATGTCGGAATGTCATTTTGCCAATAAGACGATAACGTTCTCGAACTGCAAATTCAGAACTCTCATCGCATGAAAAAAGTCTCTCGTTAATAGATAATAGATAGATAATAGATTAAGAAGAAATAGATAGATAATAGTAGTAAAAGAAGAATAAGAATAATCATATCTTAAATTTCTAAATTCAATAATAAGAAAAGGAAAGCAGTCAATTTGGGAATCTCGCCTACTAATGGTGCTCACATTAAAAATAAAAATAATTTGATAGAGAAAATAAAAATAGAAATAAACTAGCTCAATTAATTGATTGTATAAAATTTTAGAGTTGTTTGAATTATAATGGTCATAAGAACATAATAATCATGGTATTTGAAGAGAGAGACATGTTTATTGCTGGTATAAAATAATAAAAATATGGCAGCTGATTGTTTTATTATGTGAAAGCTATGAAATAAATAAATAAATAAATTGGGTGAGTCTTGTAACCGACAATTACTAGGTGGTGATTTCAGTATTTCAGATAATAGATATTGTAGGTTTTGATACCATGTTAAATTATATAAAAGAAAATAAGAGAATTTTTTATTGGTTTGATTTTGCAGAGCTCATAATCCAAGAAGATAAAGATGAAAATATCAAATTAAATAAAATTATAATTTAAAATAATTATAATCTTGTCATTTTCTTATTATCAAAATTAACAATAATTGCATAGCTTAATTTTTTAATACTTTTTATTTTCTTCATACTCCAATAATTTTCGTAGTATTCTCCCAAAAATATATGCTATAAGACTTCATAAATTTTTTATAACTATTTGTATTTAATGCGTTTTTCTACTTTTTAATGTTTTTAGTCACTTCCAAAACCAAAATTTTCAGACAAGAGCGACAAATCCTACCCACCTATGTATGGGTTCTTGAGGATCCATCCATGTTCGCAGTTTACAATACGACTCCTTGGGCTAAATTTAAAATTTAATTTTAATTTAATATATATAAAGTCAAACAGAACACTAAAAATTTGGAAACGACGAGGGAGTGGTTTGCTGGACTAAGACTCAACTTTAGGATATTGGAAAATCAGCGACTCAACACACCGAAAGAGCTGGAGAAATATGACTTTTTTTGCGGTTCACTTTTCGTAATAATGTCAATTGTAATTAAAAGAAAAAAGGGTTCTTTAATGAAACAAGATAACTACTTCTAGAAAGATCGAAGGAAAATGACGTGTAAAATCGACAGCATACATATTGAAAAAATTTCATATGCGGCTTACACGTGTTTTCCACCTATAGGCACTACTAAATAGTAATTTAGCGTGAAAAACGAATTTAAGCATAGTATAATTTTCTTTTTCAACCCAATCGAAAATCTTCTTTGGAATTATTATGGGGGTTCAAAAATTATTATGAGATATTTAGCAATTTTTTAAAATTTACTAATAACAAAAGTGACAAAGGAACTTATGTGGCTATTTATTGAGTAATTAATAAATAATATCATTTATAAAGAGACCATCCGTAACAAGCGAGTTAGGTGTGCCTCACGTGACTATCAGTGTATGTCAATTGCGAAAACAATTACGACGGAAAGGGCTTATTCTATTAAATGTCATAGTCCAAGGGGTTTAAGTGTAGAAACTAAAAGCTGAGGGTGGTTTCAAAATGACTCAAGATTAAGGGGTGTGAACTTAATTACAAATTAACTCTTTGTTAAATATTAATTATAATTATATTGTCAACGTATTTTAAATCAAGAAAAGATGGGCGTAACATAGTCATGACTTTAAACATATTTAGACGCTTTTAGGCTGCCTCTTAGTTGTGTTATTTTGACTAACTCCTTCAAACCCTTGTCATTTTGGCAACACGTGGAGCTACAGCCGCAAAAACTACCGATTCAAATTTTCAGCGTGCAATCACCACCATCGCCATCATAATATTTAAGTAATTGTATTGTTGTATTAGTAAATCCAATAACCAATTCTATTTAAATTTAATTTCCTATCCCACCTTCAAGGATAAAATATCAATAATATCAAATTATCAATGCAAATCCCAACATATCTCACATACCACCTGCACTTATCTTTGAATAAATTGAGCCAACAAATAGATTACTCTAATATTTTTCCACTTGGCGAACATGACACTTGCAAAAATATTACATCCTCAAACAAATAACAGCAATAAGGGAATGTGGAATGTAGTCATCTTATATATTCTGTTAGCATTTAACTCCCATGTATCACAAAGTGTACAGTTCATCGAAAGAGAATCTTTTATACTTTTGAAAAATTTTCAATTAGTCATTATGGTTCCAAAAGTTGAAATAGATTTTCGTGTTAGAGCAAATATATATTGTGCATACCTACCAAAAGTTATAATAAGTTTCCAATCATCACACACCTATTGATACGAACCATGCCCACGTTAGAACGGAACTCTTATGAAATTAGCCCTAAACTGAACTCTAAAATGCAGATATGGGATAGAAAACCTTGACCTATTGCCTATGATGGAGGCATGAACCTTGGTACAGTAAAAATGCCATAATTCGGGATGAGAATCAAATTGATAAGTAGGGCTGATGGCCTCATAAACTCCGAAACGCTCAAAAAGTTCTCAAAAAATAAAGAGAGAATTGTTTTCACAAATTTTAACTCAAAAATAATGTCTTCTTATTAAAACGAAATAGGTATTTATACAAGAATAATGTACTAAATAGGAAGATAAAAACTTCCTAAAACTGAAAACCAAAAAGTAAATAACTAATTGGCATGCAAGCCTCAAAACGGAAAACAATTCAAAATAGGAAACAATTCAAAACAGTAAATAGTCTACATGTCTTAAAATAAGAAATAATGAAACTCTTCCAAATCATTCTAAAGCTCGAATTAGAAAATTCCAGTCTTGAATATTTTTTCCAATTCCTTCAATAGGGCTCTATGAATTAGCTCAGGCCAATGTTGCGTGAATCAGTCCATTAAGCGCTTCCTTAAATCTCTCTGCACATGCTCTTGTAACTAGCTCAAATGATACTCTAACTGACACTTTCATCCTCATCATTCTCCTTTTTTTGAAAAGGATTTGTCCGCAAATGAAAAATGGGGCTGAAAAATGGGGTTGACGAGGTTCCCGTAGCAACTTACGGATCAAAAGTTATGACTATTTAAAGATAAGCATTCTAAATCCACAATTGCTACTAAAATAAAATCTCCCCAAAATAGCAATTTAACATGAAATAAAATTACCTCAAAAATTCTAATTGATCAGAATACGTATATTTTATTCTTCTTCACAGGATGGTTGTATGTTTGTTTTTTCTTTTTTTTTTTGTCTTTTTCTTTTTTAATAATCAAACAGTAAAGATACAAAGATTATAATAAACAAATTGAAATGAATAAAAGAAAATAGTAATGGTAATCAAACCTAACTTAGAGCTAAGCTTTAATACGAACTGATATGAACCACGCCTACGTTAGAACAAAACCCGCTTGGAATTAGCCTTGGACCGAACTATAAAACGTAGGTTTTGGGTGGAAAACCTCGACTCGTTACCCATGATAGAGGTAATAATCTTGGTATAGTGAAGGCGCCCAGATTGTTGATAAGTGATTGGGCTATGAAAGTGTATAAATTAAGTGGATATAATTGAGTTTTTAAGTCATTTATATATCAATTTACCATATAGAACTTGTTATATTTTTGTATTACGTATTTTATATTAAATGCAGATTTATGATGCTAAATATGATTACTTAAAGCCCATAAGCAAATTCTCGTGAGAGATGATATCAAGCATTATGTTTGAACGTTGGTTTGAGATTTGAAGTGTTAAAAAACAAGTTTTACAAAGTACTAAGCTAGCGATCTAATTATCCATTCGTTGAAAGTGTTTTGGAAACCAAAGATATGAACTTTGCTGAATTTCTGAAAAGTTTTGGAGCAGATTTTGGCATCAAATTTTGTATAGTTGGAAAACTTATTGAATTATCTTTTCAACGACTCAAACAAAACTCAATTCCAAAGTTTTTACAGAGAGCTATAAATTTTTTTGTGAAGGAGTGCAATATTGTTGACTAATCAACTATAGGAGATAAAAGTGCAACACTTGATTTATATCATTATTTTTATTTCGAATCTGATTAGGAAATATTTCATTAAGGATATTTTTGTAATCTTAATTAGTGTAGAGACATAAAAGGGTTATTCTAATCCTAATATTATATCAATCATTCATTCTTTCTATTATCTAACTTTGGTGGCTAGAGAGATACCTCTCAAGTCTCATTTTCTCTTTTATTCTTTTCAATACAATTTTGTAAGTTATTTTTAATTATTTTCTTATTAATTATATTATTGATCATTTTAATTACATGTTTGTATTTTTTTTACGAGTTGTTATTCATCTTTTACTATTTTTATCATAATTATGTTAGGCTGGTTTCCATTCTTTCCTAGGGGATGAAGATGTATTAACTAAATCTCTTCAACTCTTAATTGATGAGTATGATTTTAATAAACTTAATATCAAAATTGAATTAGCCTAAAATCTAGAATTTTTAACTTGTCTAAGTATCTTAGAAATCACTTAGGTGTAGTTATGGTATTTGATAATCACTCGATAACGCATTAAGTTGAAGTAAACCAGATTATACACGCCAGTGGTTTTCTAAATTGACAACATTTTAGAATTCATTAATTAGGATAATTAGGAAGAGGAAGTTAATTCATTAAATTTTCTGTTTAGGCAAGATCTTAATTAATACTGCTATTTTATTTTTGATATTTTACCGTTAGTTTAGTTTTCTCAATTCAACTCAACAAAAACCCTAGAAAAATTAGGATTAGGTAGTAATATAAATAAACCACGAAATCTTTGAGAATAAATTATGTGTTTGATATTTTTTAGGACATTACTAGATCAATAGGAGTCCGTGAGATGGATAAATCCAGTACTTTACCGATCCCTCAGAAACTCTGAAATGCTCAAAGAGTTCTCACAGAAAAAATAGAGAATTGTTCTTATAAATTTTCACTCAAAATATATATATCTTCTTATTAAAACGAAATAGATATTTATGCAAGAATAATGTACAAAATAGGCAATTAAAAACTTCCTAAAACTAAAAACCTAAAAGGAAATAACTAATCGGCATGCAAGCCTCAAAACAGGAAACAATTCAAAACAGGAAACAATTCAAAACATAAAATAGTCTATACGTCTTACAATAAGGGATAATGAAACTCTTCCAAATTACTCTAAGGTCGAATTAGGAAATTCCAATCTTGAACATCTTTTCCATTCCTTCAATAAACCTCTACGAATTTGCTTGGGCTCATATTGCTGAATCAACTCATTAAGTGCTTCCTTAAATCTTTTTATGCATGCTCTTGCAACTGGTTCAAATGATATTCTAACTGGATCAGCACAAGTGTTTGCACTCTTATTCTCATCACTTACAAGCTACAATCGCGAAAACTGTCAACTCAAATTTTCAGCATGCAATCACCATTATCATCACAATTTCATTGTGAAGAACCATATTTACAATTTGTTGAACCAAAAGGCAAACCAAGAGGGATGAATTCGTTTTCTATAAAAATTATCAAGTTAAAAATTGTTTTCCTCTTTTTCAAAGATATGTTGCAAAATGTATAACGAATGAGCAAGTGATAATAGAAATAAAATATACTGAAAATAAAGTGCTATAAAGGAAATACGACACCGCGATTTATAGTGGTTCGACAATAGTCTTTCCCAACAACGCCCACTCTTCAAGGTTGTACGCCTTGAGTTCCATTTAGAATGCAATGTAGCCTTTTACACCATAAAAAACCAAATAGATTGATAGGTACTACTTGCTACCTAAACCCTTAAGTTACCCGAATTCCTAATTCGAGCTTGCACTCACAACCTGAGTATAATATCTCTCAAACTACCTAAAACTCATTCAAGAAACAAAATTTAGAAGTTTATAACTACTTCCTAAGATTACAACAAAGTTTAGTATGGGATTTCACTAAAAAATAATCCTTACAAACTGATAACAAAGTCGAATAAGACTTAGAAAGGGAGCTTCAGCTTTTGGCTTTTGAACTTGGCTTTTTTAGAGCTTCTCCCACTTGAATGATTGTTGCTTGTATATTTACTTGTCTCGAAATGTGTATACGAGTGATATTTAACTGATTTGGAGTAGACATAGCCGTTCAAAAATATTTCAAGTTGTCCGACAAGATCTATAAAGAATTGAAAGCTGAAAATCTACATTTACAAGGCTGTCTAATGACCCTAAGTAGGGTATCCGATGCCTATTCATCGACGGGCAACCTGTCGGCACCTATCAGACACAAGGTTAATACCTTAGATTTTTTTCAATTTTTTTAGCCGAAGTGTAACTTTGGACATGGTTGTCCGATAGGTTGTCCGGCTCCTCAAGGTCGTCGGATAGATAAAAAATCTGTCCATTTATTGCCTCAAATTGCCACACTTGATCTCGTTCACACTGGATATTAAATTTGATACTTGACTCAAAATACCAACCTGTGATCCATTTCACACTAGATATAAAATTAATTTAATATATTGTATACACTTAGCAAATAATATTAGTACAACAATAATACAAGAATTGTATAATTTTCACAATTTTTGTAATCATCAAAAATAATATTTTAATTTAATTTTAAAATATTGGGGCAACAAACTCCCCTTTTTTATGATGACAACCCTATTGTGAAATTTAGACAAATTCTTCTTCAATTAAGCGCATAATATGATAGTGTTCAATTTCGTCCAAAATTTATAAATTTTTCAAGTTTCAAGTTGTCGCATATTGATAAACGTATAGACTTTATAAGACACGAAGGATACATGAGAGTAACAATATTAACATGTAAAGGTGTTATCAAACGATTACGAAATAATAACATAATTCATAACACAACATAGTTTTGAACAAAACATAAAGGAAATACAACAAAGTCCAAAATAAATGCCCAACCAAACATGAATAAATAAACATAAAACAATGATAGTAACAATAGAAAAAGGAGTTAACATATGCTCCCCTTTAGACATAACATCACCAAAATAAAACAAACTAAAATAGAAACATGAACACATATAAAAAAAATGAGCACATATATCTCTCCCGTTGACATCATCAAAAGGAAAAGATCAGTTAGAGCTCTCAGAGATGACATCAGCATCTTCATCGTTGGACGGATCAGAAAACGCAAATGCCTCTATCGGATCCATGCCATCAGAGCGAATACGCTCATACATAGCACGTTGTCGAGTGGCTAGCGTTTGAAACTCGAGACAAGCTTTTCTGCGATCCATAACCAGCTTGTTATAAATCTTCTTCAACTAAGAAGTGGAGCTACAACAAGGGCTAGACAGGCCATCTTTGTCAGAGCCATCAAAGCGAGGCAGTGACTGATGACGAGGAAGGGAAGCAACAAGAGCATGAGGAGGAGAAAGAGCAACTTTTAGCGACAAAGCGCCATCAATGTTGGTAACAAGAACTCCGTTCCAACATCAAACAGATGAGCGAAGATCCCAATCAATATGTGCAAGGTAGAGAGATGTAAAGATAATGTCGCTCATAGGTTTCTTAACCAATCCAAATAATGGAATATTGAAAGGATTAAAAAAGGTAGTAAGAACCGAACCGTACGAATGACCTAAATTCTCCGTAGTACTCGTACTTTTATGCATATGAAGCATAAAGACACCCACTATATTGCAAGGTCGATGGTTTGAACGTAGAAATGTAAAACAATTGATGGTTCGTTACCGTGTCCTTTGAACTCTTTTGTGGGGAAAGGATTTTGATAAAAGATCAGTGCAAAAGATATTCTTGAAAGTATAGCCAATTCGTAGGCCAATCACGCCTATTGTCTTTTGGCTTAGTGTTTATTTCGAATAAATGCGCAATAACGCCGACAGGTGTCGTTTGTATATCGATCCAATCAGAGTCAACATCGCGAAAAAATACCAAACCACCGTGAAAGTTAAACAATTGTCTAACTTCCTCTTGCGATATTATGAAATCAATTCCAGTGACGAGGGAAGTAAGACGAATTGGTCAGTTATGAAAAAAATTGACGTCTAGATTGGCGCAAAATTCTCATACTAATACAGTATAACAAGTTACCCTAGATAAGTGAATGAGGCCAAAACCGGAACCACGAATGTGCAAGAGTTATACCTTTCTTGATGTTCGAGAGTGCGAAAACAAGCATCAATAAGGGCAGGTTGTGCCTCAGGTAGTAGAACATTCTTGACTTCCGATTCTGGAATATCTTTTTGATGGAGACGGCGATGAGTAGGACATGGTGGAGAATTAACTATGGCATCAGCAACAACAATAATTGACGAAGCAACCCCCTATCCAATCAAACATCCACGATGTTCGGATCGAGATTTTTGAATAATTGAAATAATAGTCAAAAAAAGTACTGACGCGTAGAGGAGAGTGAGTAGAACAAGGTTTAAAAGTGGAGGTAGCAAAAAAAAATCCATTTCGAGTATGAATTTCAAGAAATACCGAAAAATGAAGTTTTTGGGGTTTGGTGGCTTTTGAGTTTAAAATTTGGATTTTGATGTGTATAATGATAGTAGAAGTGGTAGAAAAGAGGTTTGGGTAAGGATTTTAACAAAAACGATAAAAAAAAAACAATGAAGAATTGATGGAGAAGATGAAAAGATTTTGGTTTTGAAAAAGGGGAAATGGAGAAAATGGGAAAGAAGAAGGGTTTTGGCAGTTTTAAACAATCGGATATATCTGACGCTTTGTCCGATGGATCTTGAGTCGCTGAACACCCGTCGAACGGGATAGAATTTGAAAATTTTCAAAAATCAGTTACAAAATTGATTCCTCGCCACTCTGAGACGACTAGGGGGTCGTCGGACAGGGTTGAAATTTTGTGAAATAGTCTAAGATGAGCCTAAAACATATGCTAAGACATAATAAAGTCAGTTTATAATATGTTAACATACATGCATGCCCAATTTTCATCTAATAAACACAAATTGTTCCCCATTCAATGATTTTGTGAAAATATCGGCTAATTGTTTTTCCATACTAACGTAGTCTAAAATAATGTCACCTTTTTGTACATGATCTCGCAAAAAGTGATATTTTATTTCAATATGTTTTGAATGAAAATGTTGAGTTGGATTTTTCGAAGGGTTGATTGCACTTGTATTATCACACATAATCGGAACATGATCATACATACAACCGAAATCACACAATTGATATATCATCCAAAAAATTTAGGTACAACTATCTGCGGTGATATATTCAGCCTCTGTTGTAAAAAGTACGACTGAATTTTGCTTCTTAGTAAACCATGAAACAATTGCATGACCTAGAAAATTACAAGTGCCACTAGTACTTTTCCGGTCTACACGACTACCAGCATTGTCGGCGTTGGAATAGCCTACAAGATCAAAATTTATGCATCTAGGGTAAAATAGACCTAAATCATGTGTGTCTATAAGATATCGAAATATACACTTAATGGCTACAAGATGCGATTCTTTAAGACAAGATTGAAATTTAGCAAATAAATATACGCTAAACATAATATCAGTCCTACTTTTGGTTAAATAAAGTAATGAACTAATCATATCTCAATAGGGGTTTTTCATCTACCTTTTCGCCAGATTTTTCCTTGCAAAGCTTTGTCGTTGGACTTGGAGTTCATATTGGTTTGGTGTCGGTCATATTGAATTGTTTACGCAAGTCGCACGTATACTTTGCTTGGTTGATGTAAATGTCTTCCTGTGATTGCTTGATTTACAATCCAAGAAAGAGGTTGAGCTCCCTCATCATGATCATCTCAAATTCACCTTGCATACACTCAGAAAATTCCTTGTACATAGATTCATTAGTAGCACCGAAGATAAAATTATCAACATTAATTTGAACTAAAAGCATGTCATGTTCGTACTTTTTAATAAAAAGGGTGGTATCGAATGTTCCTCTCGTAAAACCCTTTTGAAGAAGAAATTTACTTAATCGATCATAACATGCCCTTGATGCTTGTTTTAAAACATATAATGCTTTATGCAATAGATACACATAATCCGGATGTTCATAACTTTCGAAATCGGGAGGTTGTTTAACATAAACTTGATCCGTTATAAAACTATTTTGAAAAGCACTTCTCACCTCCATTTGATAAAGTTTAAAATCTTTAAACAATATGAATGCAAGTAACATTCGAATAGCTTCTAACCTAGCTATGGGTGTAAATGTTTCATCAAAATCAATACCTTCTTCTTGATTGCAATATTGGGCAACAAGATACGCTTTATTTCTAATAACAATACTAGATTCATTCATCTAATTTCTAAAAATCCATTTCGTACCTATAATCGGATGTTACTTAGGCCTAGCGACTAAAATTCAAACATTACTATGTTCGAATTGATTTAACTCTTCTTGCATAGAAAATATCCAACTTTCATCTAACTCGGTCTCACTAATATTCTTACACTCTAATTGTGACAAAAATGCAGTATGCTTTACAATGTTATGCAATGAGGAACAAGTCCTTACGCTATTGTCGGGATTATTGATGATTTGATTGGGAGGGTGATAAGTTGCAAATTTCCATTCCTTTGGCAAGTTGGAATGATCTATAATAAGACTTTACAAGTCTTGTTGAAGTTGAGCATCCGTCGGTGTATCTTGGCTAACTACTTGGTTAGAATAAACAAATATTGGTGTACTAGCTTCATCAACATCATCAATATTAATAGCACTTTTAATAGAAAATAACGACTCATCAAAATCGGTATGTTTGGATTATTCTACAACTAGAGTGCATTTGTTAAAAATACGATAGGTTGTACTATGCATGAAATATCCTAAAAATATGGCCTCGTCGGACTTGGCATCAAATTTGCCTAAGTTGTCTTTGCCATTGTTTAGGGCATAACACTTACAACTGAATGCTCTTAAATGATTTATATAAGGCTTCCTATTATTCCAAAATTCGTATGAAGAATCATTTTGAATGGGTCTGATCATTGCCCTATTCATTACGTAATATGCGATATTTACGACTTCGACCCAAAGATACTTTGTCAAATTGTTTTCGCAAAGCATGTACATGCCATTTCTTCTAAGGTTTTATTTTTCCTTTCTATTACACCATTTTGTTGTGGCATCCTAGGTGCGAAAAAGTTATATTGGATACCGTTTTCATTGCAATGAGTTTGAAATTGTGTGTTCTCAAACTCTTTGCCATGATCGGTTCTTATGCTTGTAATGATAAAACCTTTTTGTTTTGGAGTCTCTTACAAAAAGAAAAGAACTCGTGAAACACATGATCTTTATGCGATAAAAATGCGACCCAAGTGAAGCTAATGAAATCGTCAATCATGACTAATACATATGTTTTGCCACCACGCGATATAATGCAAAGGGGTCCAAACTAATCCATGTATATTAATTTGAGACTCGTTGTAGTGGATATGATATTTTTAGCATGAAAAAAGACTCTTGTTTGTTTTCTAATTGGCATGCATGATAAAGTCTATATTTTGAAAATGAAATTTTAGGGAAACCAATAACAAGTTATTTTTGTGAAAGTTTAGAAATTAAATCCATGTTAGTATGTGTCAATCTTCTATACCACAACCAACTACTATCGCTAATTGCGTCCAAACATTTGACATTGTCATTGGATGCACTTTTAATATCAAATATGTAAATATTTTCATATCGATAACCTTGAGCAATATACTATCATCATTTATGCTATGAATTTTGCAATGAGTTTTATCAAACATGACCTTAAAGTCATTATCCCGAAGTTGATTAATGCTAAGTAAATTATGCTTAAGACCACTAACGAGCAATACATTTCTATTATAGGATTAGGAGCGATACTGACACTTTCGATATCCTCTATCCAAGAACCATTTGTCCTATTTCAACTTCAACTTTAGGAAAATCTACAATAGAAAATAATCACTTTGATACCCTAAGTGTTTTGGGGTCCGAGAGTGTTTGTGATTTGGGTCTTAAAAACCCATTGCAAATTTTGGAACGGTAAAGTGGAAAGGGCATTTGTATAACAAATGGTCGTGTCTACTACAATAAACACATTTGTTTTTAAAACGTTTAGTGGATGATTTCATAAAACAATTTTGATACTTTTTATTTTGAATAGGTTTGTACCCGATTCCTGCTTTATCGTACATTCCATGTTGTGAAGCAAGGATTTTATCTAACATTTCTCAACCTTTTGCGAATTCAGACAAAGTAAGTTCTAGTTTATCAACCTTCATCCCTAAATCCATTTTTTCATCATTAAGTGTAGAATTTTCAAAGTTACAACCTCATTCTTCTCAACTAAATAAGC
>MKEJ01106851.1:0-11088 GCA_001753735.1 Embelia ribes
ATAATTTCGAGTTTCGTATTTAAATCCGAAATTTTTTAAGAAAATCAGAACCCGAACCAGAAATTTCACAAAACCCGAAATTTTATATTTTAAACCCAAATCCGAACTGCCACTAAAAATTTGGAACCGAATTTAAATCATTTCGATTCAGATTTCGAGCTACCCGAATCGATGCACGCTTCTAGTTCGGCCGAATAAGTGCAAAATTATAATTTTCGACATGTTAATCAGTTGTGACTGATAATACAATAAGTACTGTCTGAATCTGGACGATGATGAACTATTCTTCTCCCCGATTTTTTATGAATCTGTATTGCATTAATTGCACTTGTATACTAAGGGCTCGCTTAGATGCGGATTATCGGCACTTTTTTCAAAATCATTTTAGACAAGAACAATATAATCTAAAAGGAAAGTCCTCTCCGTACAAGGGAAAAAAAAACTTGTTATATACATAAATTAATGTTTTTCCAATGATAAATTAATATAAAGAGAGAAGAATTTACTATCATTATTCTTAATTAAAATTAATTATAGTAAATTATCCTCAAGTCATAACAATTTTGCCATCATAATACAATAATTTCGTATAAAAAAATCATATAAATTACCAGAAAAAAGTTGTCATGTATTGAGAGCAAATCCATCTAAAAGATGGTAAATTTGAAATATATGCTCACAATAGCCTCATATGCACGACTACAAAATGGTAAAGAAAGAGACAATTTAAGGGATATATACAAGGTGAGCAAATATTCGGGATTTTCGAAACCCGAATCGAATTACCGAAATAATTTTTTTGAAAAAACGGTTCAAATTGGAATTGGGATTTAAATTTCTAAATTTTTGGGTACCCGAAGATTTTCGGCTCAGGATCGAAAATAAAACTTGAAATTTTCATGTTTATGAATTTCCCGAAATTGATTCATGTTAGGGGTGAGTAAATATTCGGGATCTCCGAAACCCGAACCGAAGTATCCGAGCAAATTTCTCAAAAAAATAGTTTAGTTCGGGATCGAAATTTAAGTTTCTAAGTTTTCGACTATCCGAAACTTTTCGGTTCGGAATCGGGAATGCTTTTGTATGAATTCGAAAAATTTCCGAACCAAACTGATACGCACCCCTGTATATATATATATATATATATATATATAGTGGCAAGCCCAGAATTCCAGTTGAGTTTATTTTGTTTAGGCAGACTCGTATAATGGAACTCATCGAAAAAATCCGAATTTAACAAATAAACTATATCAAATTTTCGGAGAGATTGGAGCCGTGACCCGTTGTCCATTAAAGCATATGTATCTAATGCTAGAAAAAGTAATTACATTAATGCGACAAGTGGCAAGTACGAGGGGTTGTCCATGCTAATTGATGACAAAAAGTAATTTTATTGTTATGACATGATAAGGTGCAATTATAAGGCATATATTTGTATGCAAATTATAATATAAGGCATATTTGTATGCAAATAATATCTTCTTGTTTTTTTGTATACTAATCATTAACGGCAAAGATAGCACGAGAATTTATTTTTCCGGTTGGCGGTTTCCTTTTTTTTCCCCGGAAAAGTGGCAGAAACTTGTAACCCCTCCTTTTTTAGTTGTTATTTTTGAGCTTAATTGACCAAGTGATTAGATTGTCTAGATTAGAAGAGAGTAAATATTTTACTAAACTACCCTTTATTAAAAATTTCAAAATGTGTGGAGTGGTTGAATACTAAGTACACGTAACACGGGCAAAGTTATAAAAATAATAACTGAGGCATTCTTAATTTTCTAAAGCATCAAATTAGAGGAAAAAAATTCTCGAAAAGGACCTAAAAAGGAACACAGAGAGCATAGTGGATTCACACTTGACAATTTTCCATTATTAAAAGGACAACTAAAATGAAGAAGGCCAGCATAGAGACACAAAGTCTCCACAACCCGTAAAAATTAGCATGGGTTATAAAATTACTCATGAAAACACATTATTAAAATAAATATATTAATATTGACAATAACACTTTAAAAATATCAGAACATGACTTTTCTAGTTTAATATCAACACCACCTCAAATTTAAGGTACGAAGAAGCTAAAGAAGCAGCATCCGGGCTCTGATCATCATCCGAACAGGTGAGGATCCCGAGTAATATAGTTACGGGAAAGCAGATTTTCTACAAATGGACGAATTCCATGTTTCCTGGTAGCTATGCTTGCTTCAACACTAGATGATCCAGCTAGAATGAACTTCAAGAAGTCATTAATTCTGAAATTATTATGGTACAAACGGTAATTTGCTTGAGAAAACTAGTGCTTTTACATGATCTTTATTATTGGTTAGTTATTTCTTATTGGAACTATCTATACAAACATCTCCAAAAAAATTCAAGTTCCAAAACTGATGCTATCACTAACACTGCACTAAAATCTGAGATACAAGAGAAGAATCAAAGAATCAAGTGACTACAAAGCTTTACAAAAATGATAGCCTATACAGTTTGTAAATACAACGAAAATAACAAACAACACATCTTAATCGTCTAACCTTTGAATCTCACCCATCATGATTCGGTTGCTAGTGACCTTGAACCCTAAAAGGGCCGGATCGATTTGTCTACCTTTTTTGCCTTTCTTTTTCCCACTTTTGCCACCCAATGCTCCATCCGATGTCTCAGAACCTCCAGTTGGAATAGCCTCTGGTTCTGCAGGTTTTTTAGCGTTGCTTTTGAGCATGTCTATGAACAGTGGTTCTGACACCTCAGCATCACCACAAGAGGAAGTTCGATGAGATAGAATCTCTCTCCTGCCAGCTGTCAGAGACTCAGAACTTAAGTTCTGGGTTGCTGCGTCGCGTCTTCCCCCTGATGGGTAGAATATCAAAATTGGAAAAACCGATTAGTTAACACCTTCAAATTAAAAACAAGAATCAGCACAATGAAGCCTAGACAAGTTTTTTCACTACGAGTCAACATAATGTAAACCTTATTTTCACAAATACTGTGCATTTTCAGTTAATAACAAATATCACCAATATATTTTACTGCTTGTATCCATATGCTGGCAACAATTCAACATCACTTCCGTTTATCTTCCTCACTAAACAAGATACCACAAGTATGATATATATATATATATATATATATATAAGAAGGGGAGGAAAGTAGCCAATTCCACTCAGATTGTTCACTAAAAGAGTTGAAAAGGAAAGCATATATCAGCTATTCAGCAACACAAATTGAGCTCAGAAGGAGCTCTAAAGGATAGCTTATAAGATATCACTTGAAAGTTAAATGAACTGAATAGGGACTTCTAAGAACACCTAATGAAACGAGCCCTAAAATTAAACGAGACTTATGGGCATATAATCAACAAACAGGGTTGAGCAAAGATCTTAGCAAACTTGCAGACCAGCAACCCTCTGTCTATACCGCAGTTGTGAGGCAAAATATTTACACTAACCCGAATAATACGGATCTTCCTCTTACTCAAAGGAAATAATCCAGAATCAGATGACACACTCATTAGAACGACAGACCCTGCATAATGGCCACATTACACATGCCATCGCTTCCTCTTTAGCAAAAATGAAATACATGCTGCTCTTGTTAAAGATGTTTCCCAGAGAAGTATAATTGCAGTTTTAAAACCACAAGCTTGCGGATTTTCCACTCAACACGGATAGATATGTAGTAAATTGACAATACGTTCAGCAGGGACTGAAATTGGAGGACGTTTACCTCTGATGACTGCGTCAGAGACCAGCTCAGACAACCCTTCTTCCAGCGATGCATTATGTGAGGCAGGTCGACGTTTCAGCAAATAGTTTTCAGGAACCTTACTTTTGAGAGTTGGTACCCTGTGAAAAGAAAACAAAAATATTAGAAAAGTGATCTATATTATTGCACATGCTTATATATGACCATGCATTTCTTCATGTTCAAAATTTCCAAATATAACAAACATCCAAAAGTTAAGAAGTTCAAGCGCTACCCACACAGAGCCTTAGAACCAAAGATTGAAAACAAGAATACCGCAAGCTATTCAAAGCATTTATGCAAATATATGGGAAGCAACAGTTTAATATGCTAATAGCGCAGAAAGAAGAAAATCCTAACCTGTCGTTAGCATTAACTTCTGCTAAAGGATCAGCAAGCCCAACTTTGTCACCGTGCAAGAATGCACTGCCACCTGAATGAGAGTTCTTTGATATCACCAAATAGATCCAAAAAACTAAACAATAACAAGAAGCCAGAACTAAATTACCATCAATGCCAAAAGAATTATGCTTATTGATGACATTCATTGGCATTTCACCGCGACCTGTAGCAGCAAACTCAGTTTGCCGAGTAAGGCTTTCTTGAACCTCAGAAGCTCTACCCTTGATCAATCCAACCTCAGTTTTATTACCGAGCCTATCAACAGATGACTTTTCATCCATGATGTTGGGACCCATATTATGATTTTGAGAATTTTCATCAATGGCAGTAAAAATATCAGGACGAAATTTAACGGGCAGTCTTTCTTTGCTTTCCAAGGGGCTAGCCCTTTCATCAACTTGACGCGATCCACCTGAACGGGAACCATAAGGTCCTAAATTCAACAAGTGGTTTGAATCAGCTCCTTGATCTGTCAAGAAACTATGAGGTTGACTGGAAGAGCTTGTTCCAGGAAGAGCGCTTCTGTCGGTGGTGATATCGAACGGAGTAGACAACTCAGTGCCTGATTTTTTATGAAGAAGTTCCATAAGCAAACGTTTTGAACTATCATTTTCTACTCCAGCTGACATCCATGAACTAGGATCTACGGAAGTTAATTTAACTTCCGAGTCTCTATTCTGCAACTCAGAATTACGTTGTGCCAGCCGTATTTGAGATTCCACCCATTCTCTAGGCAACTGACCAGTGCTCTCAGAGTGAAATTCATTGTAAATAGAGGGGGCATGAGGTTTAACAGAAGAGGAATACCCACCTATAGCAGGGTGCATTCGTGCACTTGTTTCCTGTAAATCTAAACCTTGACCATGAGCCAGGGCATTCAAAATATCAAGGTTCATACCTGGAGAACCACCCGGCAAAGACATTGACCGATCAAATGATGATAACCGAGGATCGGAAGGGCCTCTATCTAATCTATCATGAAACGAAAAATTCCGATCAAGGCGGCCCAAATGCTCGTCCAGAGATGGGATCTGTTGTTGATAGAACTCTAGGGGGTTCAACCCTTGCCTGCCTCGGTATAATTTCTCTTGCTGAAGAATCTGATGTTCCAAAGCTTTTAACTGCCCACGCTTTGAGCGTGATACAAGCTCCAAAAGGTCACTTAGATGACTATGATGTGGCATTTGACCAAATTTTGAACTGATAAGATGCCCAATGTATGGATCAACGTGCTTGTAGTGGGGTTTGGGCACTTGCAACTCATGCATAATTTGCTGATTGAACCAACGTAAATCAATATTATTGTTCATTCTCTGAGGGTCAACATGAGATTGGGCACAAAGAGACTCAAGAGCTTGAGCTAGTTGTTCCACTTGCAAGAGCAACCGGCGATGATGAAGCTGCTGCTGCTGTAGATCAACATGAGATTGAGAATAAAGAGGAGCAAGCAGCAGCTGTTGGGCTTGAGCCAGTTGTTCCTCTTGCACCAGCAATTGCTGATGATGAAGCTGCTGCTGTTTTTGAAACTGAAGCAGCCAGGGCAGCTTTAGCAGCAGCTGCTGCTGTCGCTGATTCTGTAGAGACACACAGCGCTCAAAATGTGGGCATTTTTTCGTTGGTCAATTGATGAAGGTGAATAGAATCTATAATTGACAATTGTTCCAGCAATTGCTCATTCAAGTGTCGTTGCGGAGATAATACATTTTGCTGTTTGAACTGTTGCTGAAAATGCTGGGCCAAGAGCTTTTCTGATACATCAAAACGATTCGCTTCTTGATATGAAATATGGGCAGGTAATGAGTTTCTCATACAGGCACCAGACAATGATGCCTCCCGGCAGTGATTAGAGCTGGGCATTGCGTCAAATAAACCACTTCGCCCTGCTAAAGGACCAGTGAGCTGATAATGAGAACCACCATCAGAGGGCATATTTGTTAACTGAATGTGCCTTACATAATTGCCTTCAAGCTCAGACCACAACAGCCCAAAATGATGCATTTTCTCATTGATCTGATTTGGCATGCGTGATTCCATATGTTCACCAGGAAGAGAAAAAGTTTCTATAGGATGCCCACCACTAGCAGGTCTACCTGCCAACACCATTTCTATAGAAACAAGATAAACATATTAACCATATGCAAAATCAGATCCAAGATAACAATATCGTACAAGAAAACCAAGCAAAATACTAACCTTCGCTCTGAGAAACAAACTCATGGAAGCTTTAATCATCAGCAGCTCTTGAGCGAACATTTTGCATTGATAAACCATGCTCGGGAAGTTGAGGCTCTAAATTATGCTCCATATCTCTAGCATGTTCTACCCCACCAGCATGTTCATCTATGAATTTAAGATAAGGCATAACCTCACCCAACTTGCGAAATGATGATCCCTCTAGGGCATTTGCCAAACGAACTGGTAGGTCAGTCCCGAAAAATCCCTGTTCGAACTATGAAAGGATGTCAACTCCAAGAAATGGACCCTGCATCTCTCCTTGAGTATCAACGTAGAACAAGTTTAGCTCCTCTGGGGGTATAACCTCTTCTAACTGAGGGATAGTTCCACTCCATCTCTGATCAAATGGAGAGAGATATGAGGAATTATAATTATCCTGATTCTGAGCAACAAACGAAATATCAAGGGGAGATCCTTGTTTATTGAACAAATCTGCAACATTAACATGATAAAATGTAAAGACAGCACCTCGAAACTTATAGAAAACAAAGAATATGCCACTTTGGCATGTATGATCATGTCCCATGAGCAGTGACACCACTTGTACCTGTATGAACTTTGACATCCCCTTCGCGATGAATATCTAATCCTGAAAAAAGTATATAAAACAATGTCTCATTCTTTTCACAAAAACCCAAAATTTAATGATGTAGGGTCTGTATGAGGTCGTTTACTAACCATTAGTAATATTAATCTCCGGACTCTGGTTGGTATAAGTGCTATAAATATATGCTCGTCCCGTAACCTCCTTATCAACTACTCCCAACATATCAGCAACCTCATCCAAAAAGATTGAGGAAAGCATACCATGTTTCCCTCTGGCGGGTTCCAGGTCGGAAACATCTGTGACGAAGAAAATTCTCAAGGTTGGAAGCTAAAAAAAGAAAACAGGACAAAAATTTAATGAATGCTTATGAAAATCAATCACCCGCAATGTTCTCATTCAATATGTCTACTCTTAATGAATTATTGTCTATGACACCGCTGCTAGAAATTCTCCCTTTCCATATCTCATCAAGGATAGTCTATAAGCATTATAGAAAAGGCATTAAGGATATCAAAAGCGTTAAATCAATTGATATTAAGTTCTGCAGTATGTTCACATATACCTATACTTGTAATTATCATATAAAAAACAACATAATCCAACACTTCAAAAGAATTAGGTACTTCCAAGTAAAAGAATAACACAGCAACATCCTTCGCATTTTCCATTTGGTAACCATGTTGTAATTAAGCTTTTGCTACTTACAAGTAAAAAGTAACAAAATCTAATTTTAGAGTTTTGATCTTATAAACAGCAAATCAATCAACCAACATTACTTGTTACCACATTGCCTAAAAGATCGAATATATTACACATTGTTGAATATTTCATAGCCGCTAAACTACATACAAAGCAAACAGAATTTTCTAACATAAACTATTACTAGTTATAAAATCTGATCAAACAAGTCCCTTTAAAAGCATACCTCCTCTTCTTCATCTGGAGCAACAAAAGCCAATGGTTCCTGAACAAGTGCTCGCAATATCAGAGGTACTTCCTCCATCTTGTCAGGCTCTGCAGCAATAGCAAGATCTAGTTTTTGCCTTCGATAGATATCAAGAAGCTTTTCTCTAGGATACCAAAATCTCTCAGTAAAAGATTTCAGTTTACCAGGGGCATTTTCATCCTTTTGAAATTTAGCAGAACCGAGTGAACCAGGAGGTAGAGGCCCTATAACTGTCCCCCTAGATCTTCCCCTCCCAAAAGTGAACCCTGTAGTAGGACCCTCTGCTTTTTTTTCTCTCTAGTCCAAATTCAGGTGCAGCCCTATAGGTAACAGAACCAACAGAGTTCCCCTCCGTCCGATGACGTGGCTTCCACTTGTCACAAAAATCAGATTCGCGCGAATAGCTACCAACAGAAGATTGAGACAAACTATCGCTCTGTGCATCCTCCTTCTCTATCTCAGGCTTTTTCTCATTCCGAGATTCTTTATCCTTGTCATCAGAGCGACCACTTGCTATCATGCCGCGTGTCTTGAGCAGAACCACGTAGCATCATTCCAACTATCAGAGGACAAAACCTTAGTCTCGGTGTCTCTAACGGATGAGCTTTTGACACGACATTCAGTTTTCCCGAGATCTCTTCTACCAAGCAAGCCAGTTTCCCTCTCTTCTTTGCGCCAGCGGCGCCCAACATCTGTTTCGTTTGTAACTCTGCTCCACCTTTTGTCTTTGGTAACATCTTTGTGCCCATCCTCCTTTTGATTCACATCACTTTCTGATACATGTAAAGCAATAAAAATAGTCAGCTTTCATTTCAAATCAGAAAAATAATCAGGGAGATCTACATGAGCTTTCCGTGATTAAACAAATGCCTATTTACAGAAAAATTATCATCTTAGAATCACTTGGTTTGACATGAAGCCATTACGGAGACAATAATGGACTGTTATTTTCTGAAGCAGCCAGATCTGGCGAAACTGCAACGATTGGCGAAAGTGCTCGCCACTAGCCAAAAACATACCCCAATTGTTCTATTACTTCTAGAAGAGTAACAAAAAAGTCTTTCAATTCCTCAAATAGTCCCACATCTTTCCCTCCTGTAGCTCCCATTGAAAACATTTGAAAAATCTGAGTGACTATTACACTTTTCTAACAGATTAATTAGGTAACAAGCAGTAATTATAAAATTCCAGTAGCTTCATTGCTAAGTTCAGATCGGCCCCACAATTATGGAGTTTTTTGCAAATCTAGCATAGAAAGGCAAATTTAATCCCAAACTAGTATACCAATAAAAAATATTCCCATAATATCATAGTTCATTTGAAATCGCTAAAAACTTATGCGCTTTCATTGTATTTGAATTCAATACTCTGTCGTCAAATGTAACGGTGGAAAATGATTTTTTATGAAGAAAACGCAATCATATAATGCATTTTTAGTTCATCTCAATATCAAAGGTTAATGAAACAAAAATGCAATAGTGTAAAGCTCTTTCAGTCACTTTAATAACAATAGTTACTCAACCCAAATAGCATATTGCTACTGTGCTTTCAAATATAGATACTTCTGAGAAATGGAATAATTGAAGAAATGGACCTCTTAGGTTTAACCAAAACTCTATTTGAGTCCTATAGTTTGTATTCAAGCACCAGTAGTCCACACATTTTCAAGATTCAACTCATTTAGCAAACTCGTTAGGGTTGACTAGGTTCATTAGGCATCTATAGTTGAATTGAGTCAGCAAACACTTTGCAAATGTCATTATTAACATGAATCTATTATCAAATGACAATGTAATAAATGAGCGAGTCCAAGATGGCCACTAGAGCTGAACCGGATCTTTTTCACGAGTGACTCAAATAATTTGCATCTATATGCTGTCTGACCCTGTCAAATAGCATCCCTATATGCGGTCATTTCTTATATTTTTCCTTATATAAATAGTCTTCAAGTGCTCAAATTTAAAAATGATAACATAAAAGGTCATAAACATGCGAATCTCCCTCTAAGTGAATACAAATGGGTAATTTTATATGTTTTCATAATTTAGGGATAACATACAACTTATAATAGAGATTAATCATGTCAAAAGTTCAAAACTTGTGAGCTATTAGGATTTCCATTGAAACTATTGAAACCAAAAAGAATTCTATTAAATCCATGGGTATCAACAATATGATGCACCCTCGTTTGAAAAGTGTACCATTATATAATTTTGGCCTACCAAATGGAAAATGCATCTCCCTTATGCGTTTTTAGAAAATAAATAAATAAATAAATCCACTTGCATTAAGGGATTTTCAATAAAATATAAAGAATGCGCATAATTTTTATGCATTTTTAAAAGATTTATGCTATTTTGGAAATATATCTATTTGGTGTGTTAGTTTGAGAATAAAATTGTATTAATATGCCAGATTAGAAAAAAAAAACTATTGAGTATTTTCTCAATGTAATGTGATACTTGAAGCACAAGGGCTGCCATTAGACCACTTCCAATAGTATAAAAAAAACTTAAATTGCTAAATTTCTAATCTTTGCTCTCTTTAAATTCTTAATGAATTCTTTTATAGTACAATGTGTCCCAGAATTATATAACTGAATGTGAAAATGATATTTTTTAATAAAAATATAAATGTATGACTGACTATGCAGAGAGAAAGAGGGTGGAAATGAATGAGAATGAGAGAATATGGTAAAAACAAAACTCACGGAGGAGAGAAAAGAATGGTTGAGGAAAACAACTTGTCAAAAATTAATTTCTATAAAAATAGTGACACTTTTGAGGATATGGATAAATGTTGATTTTAAACAAAAATTTGTAAATTTTTAATGAATGGGTTTACTGTTAGTATTTTAGCAGTGATGTTGGACCATGTTTTCTATCACACAATCAGCAAATTAATTATCGATGCAAGTTTCGACCTATTTCCTCCTAAATTATTAATTCATAGAGCGAGAGCAAGAATGAGCGCATCAGTATTATTTATACACACGAAGGATCTAATGACTTAAAGTCTCTCCAGCTTCCAATTATATAACTAGTCATCCACTTCACATCTTAATCAGGTAACTTTTATCAGAAATATTCTATAAAGGTGCGAAAAAGAATTACTAGTACATTAAATCGCTTTATGCTACCATCAACCATATTGGATGAACTTATTTTCCAAATCTACATAGTTATTTGGGGAAAAAGCACGATAATGACATAAAGGT
>MKEJ01106858.1:0-13097 GCA_001753735.1 Embelia ribes
AGACTGACTAATACCTATTTGGGCCTACTTTGAAAATGGCGGTATTTTTAAATTTTTTTTAAAGCTATTTTAAAAATATATATAATTCTAGTGTTAAAATTTAAAACTTACTTTGATAAGTAATGTAGTATTTGGTGAATTTGTACTTTTTATTGTAAAAATACAAAAGTAGTTATACGTAAAAAAAAATATAAAATATATAATTTGGGGTATTATAGTAATTAATAAAATAAAAAGCAAAATCAATTTTTTAAAGCACCTCAAGGTTGCATCTAAAAATATCATTAAAAAAGGGGAAATGAATTATAAAAATAAATAATTTAAAATTTATCTAAAATACCATGCTACAATTTTTTTTAAAAAAAATTGAGACAAAAAGCAATCTCAAACTGACCAATACGGCAACACATAATTGATTAAGGCATCAGCCTTCAGCATGGGTTTTCAAAATGGCCTTACTTTTTTATCATAAATTTACGTACGAGCCTATCCTTGGGCCTACTTTTGCTTCAAACTAATCCAAGCGGCTGTGATTTAGACTCATTTTGTTCGAAGGATTTGATGTGAGAAAATATAACAAAAATAATTTATTTTTTATAAAAAAATATGAATTAAAGTACATTATATTTTTTTTGTCCAGTCATATTTTCTTTCAAAATATCATTACACCTAACGAATAATTAGTGAAATTTCATCTGAGTAGAGATATTGTTTCTCGTAGATACCACTAGGTGAAATGAGGTACCAATCATACTATTTGATTTTTATTTAAGGGGAAAGGGTGGTGGCTGCTGACCAAACGGCTACAGCTCCGATCTCCAAAATTCTTCGAATTTTCTTTAATAAAAAAAAAAAAAATCAAATTTCTAACTATTTGACTTTCTTTTTTAAAAGAATTTCAAATGCAATATTTTAACTAATCTCACCCAAAAAATCATGAATTATCAATACATTTATTTTGTGATTGTCTATGGTATGAACGAATTCATGTAAGCTTTTAGCTTCCTAACGTAAGGGCTGACCTACATAGAAGCAAGAGAAGACAATTAACCCTTTGGTTCGGGCCAATAATTAATTAATTAATTAATTAATATATATATATATATATATTAATTAATATATATATATTTACATTAATAAAATACTAGTTCATTTTTATTTATCATGTACAAGTTTAAGTTCGAATAATAGATATATCTAGTTGTATTGCTATAATTTTTTTTCTTCTAATCTATTAACATCGAAGTTTAATTTAAATCTTATTTAAGATACATCGAAAAGAAAAAATGATACAACTAACTATTTATACTATCATTTTTTTTTTCTATTACAAATTTGTCAGTGCATACAAAATTATTAGTCGATATTTAAATAGAAATTTAATTATATGAAAAATTATTTAAATATATGATAAAATTATGGTGATTTTTAAATTAAATGGGCTTTTTCCACAACCATATGAAAATTTTGCCCCCCTTAGTAAAATAAATGGATTCACTGCTGCCCTAATGTATGTACAGTTGGATACAAACGTGACAGGTTGTTGATCGTATCACAGTCTACAGTCTATGACTCTAAATGTCGTAGTTTAAACTCATATTTGAACTTCAGAGATTGATATCAAATTCGAGCATGACAAAAGCTTAGTTTGATCAGAGCCGAGACAGGACGATGAAACTCCAAGCTGGAGTACAATGAGGCATATCACTTTGCAATTCGAAGAACGAGAACACTGATAGGAAAAGCACTCCGTTAGACCGACATTTATACCAAATTACTAAAGCATAAGACCAATTTGCTCGACCCAACCGTTAGGGGCCCACCGAGCCCATTCACACAGTAATCAAAACTCCCAAGTATTTTCTCGTGATTATAATTAATGACCCAATACCCTGCATTTATTAAAGTCCCTCCAATTCTCGTGATTTATTTATTACATTCCTTCAATCTTTATGCCAAACTATTTATCTCCCATTAGATCATTACTAGGCCTTTATAAACTCACAATATTTCTCCAATTTTCCTCCGAAAAAACATTGGTCCATTCCTCTCTAAAAATGGAAATTTATCTCTCACTACTCACACTTGTACTCCTACCCTTTATGTCTTTCCAAATGGGCTGGGCCTTCACGGTCGTAATGCCCGATTCGGGCGAGTCCTCTGGCCTGCTCAATGGGCCCCGAACCGATTCCCGGGAACAAGATGCAGTCTATGAGATTATGAAAGCTACCGGGAACCCGTGGGCCACGGACGTCCCAGACGTCTGTCGGGGCAGGTGGCATGGGATTGAGTGCATGCCAGATAAGGACCATATCTACCACATCGTTTCTCTCTCATTTGGAGCCTTATCGGACGACACCGCGTTTCCCACTTGCGACCCAGCCCGGTCCACTATCTCACCTGCCATAACGAAACTAACGCATCTTAGGACTTTGTTCTTCTATCGTTGCTTCACCCATAACCCGCAACCCATCCCAGGATTTTTGGGCCAATTAGGGCCCACTTTGCAAACCCTAGTTCTTAGGGAAAATGGGCATATCGGGCCTATACCGTACGAGTTGGGCTATTTGACCCGCTTAAAGGTCCTGGATCTCCACAAGAACAACCTCAACGGTTCGATACCAGTTTCCATGACCCAGTTGACCGGCTTAAGGTCATTGGATCTGAGTAGCAACAAGTTAACCGGTCCGGTTCCTCAATTGAACCTCCCGGTTTTAAACATTTTAGACCTTAACCAAAACCACCTAACGGGTCAAATCCCATCAAGCCTAAAAAATTGCCCGAAAATCATGAAAGCGGATTTCAGCCGGAACCGTTTCTCGGGTCCGTTTCCAGAATCCGTTTCTTGTTTAAACGAGCTTATTCTTCTCGATTTGAGTTATAATGGTCTCTCTGGCCCGTTTCCAGTTTCTTTAAAAAAATTGAAATCTCTTCAAGCATTGGTCTTGAAGGGAAATCCAATGAACTCTTTAACAATTCCTAGAGAAGCATTTGATGGGTTCGAAGGGTTAATGATTTTAGACCTATCTCGTATGAACTTACACGGGCCAATACCCGAATCAATGGGACGGCTAACGAATCTGCGTGTTCTCTATCTCAATGGGAATTTATTCAACGGTTCGATCCCTTCGAATTTTCAAGAATTGGATAATCTTAGCGAGCTAAGACTAGATAATAACTTGTTGACGGGACCTATTCCTTTCAAGAGAAACATGGTTTGGAAATTGAAAAGGAAATTGAGGCTCTACAACAACTCGGGGCTGTGCTACGATGCAGCTAATGGTTTCGAAAACGGTTTTGTTTCTTCCTTTGATTTAGGAATCGGACAATGCGACGAGGAAAAACAAGGCCCGATGAGGACGGTGCAACATCTCTCGAATGATGCCGAAAATGATGCGAAATCGTGGACAACATCATCTGCTTTGGTTATAAACACAGTCTTCACCATAATTTGTTGTTTCTGGTGGTATCATTTGTGATTGTCTTTCTTTGTAATTAGTGGATTTGATTATTTTGCTTGTACAGTTGATAAAATTGTATGATTCTATTTGGAATAATAAAATATATTTGCCAGTTTTGAAAGTGGAGACTGATATTAACCGCAAAATGAGAATCGTTACATGGGCTCTTCTGTGTTGTAAAAGAACAAGAAGCTACGATATGATGAGCAATGGAATAAATTACATATGATTTTTACTTAAAAATTAGTAAGTGATGAGCATGTAGATTAAGGGACTAATTGAGCAAATCATAGATTTCTTGGCCATGTGTCAGAATGAAAGTGGAATTCAATAAATTAACTTGCTATTTTCTGTTCATTTCAGAAAATGGTTTAATTTCTCTGTCTATATCTAATATTTAATTAAACATTGTGTTTAGTGCACTTCACTGTGCTTTGCCTTTTGACTTCATATTTTTAGTTAAGTATCGGAATCTCTGTGGGCATCCTTTATCCATGCTTTCTCGGAACCTCAGGACATATTCTCTTGGAAACAAACTTACAATCTCGATCAAGGGCATAGCTTGGCATCGATCTCAAATTCTCGGCATCTCTATTGTGTTAAACTTTCACCACACCCCAATTATATCAGGAGCTTGTGATCTCGCCCTATTATAACAGGTCATATGGGCTTCAGTTAGTTATAATAAATTCTATTTACACACACACACACACACACATATATATAACTACAATAATAATATTATGTTTTTGGACAAAATTTAGGATAATAGAAAATGTGATTAAACGTGATATGTTTGTTACTTTTACAATATCTTACTAGTAATCGTGTTTGCAGTAAGAGTTTAAAAAATGAAGAGTTTTTCGCATCTTGAACAATTCCCTAAAAATAAAAAATAAAAAAATTGGAGATCCAATCGTTTGAATTACAATTTTCTAATTTGTCCTTTTGAAAGAACCGGGGCAGAACAGTTAACAATTCTAGTTCTTTGTGAATTGTGCTTTGTTCTTGTCCTTTTTATGTCGTACTTGTGATGAATTTGTCATTGTTTGTACAGGTAGATTACAACTAATGATGATTAATAAGGTGGATTATGACTAGGATCTTAACTTAACAAGGCAGTTGTCACTAATGACATTTATGAAAAGCTAGCAATGAAGGTACATTGATAAGTACATGTAAATTGGTGAAAGGGGAAAAGGGTCCTCTCTCACATCATTAAATACGGTGGTGTAAAGGCAATTGACAATTTTGGTCACAAAATTTAGAATATAATATATATAATTATTATTATTTTATAAAAATATATTTGAAATTTTTTATTATTAAATTTTATTTTTGCTACCCAAAGTCTATTCCTCACCAATATACCATTTTTATTAGTATTAAATACTCTGCCCCTGTAATTTTTCTACATTTTTATGATTTAGATTTTGTCAATCTATTAATGGGTTGTATCGGTGTTGTATTAACAAAACCTCGGTACACATCAGCCCCTGTATCAACTTAAAGCTGTTTTTAAAATTTTTAAAATGTGGATTAATAGATGGATTACCAAAAGCAGAGGAATCTTTATTATGCACGGTTGTTTTTTATTAATGCTTTGAAGAATGCAATCGACGAACATTTCTAACACTATAAAAACAAAAATAATCTCATAGGAGTATAGTATAAATTATGTGTGATGCATTGAACTCTACCAGGTTGTGAGAAAGACCAAAAAAAAAAAAAAAAACACTTTAAGTTTATATATATATATATATATATTCCTATAATTTTGTGAAACGACTAATGATCACCTCTAATTGGCATTATACACTTTAAGACCAATGATTGGTAAGTTCTCCAAATATGTAACTATAGGCCCCAACTGATCCAACAGCTATTATTTGAGGTATAGGTCCGATATGGACCCATAAGTTAAGAAACTTTCAATTTGCATCTACTCAGCTATAGAACATTACAAATTGCCCCTTCGAACACTCAGGCGGAAAAACGAGTTTTCAAGTGCGACGGAGTTTCCTTGCAGCTATATAGTCGGTAACAATACTCCACCGAGCAACATGTGATTCTCGAGAAAATGCCTATCCTATTTAAGAAGATAAAATTATTGAACTGTTGCAAACTGAAATACGTTTATAATCTTGTTAAAAAAAGCGACTTTCAGTAAATTACAATCCTTAGATTTGCACAAAAGTTTTAATTTTCATTTATAAAGGTGGATTGTATATGGATATTGTAAGAATCCCTCTTTAAAAGAAAAAAATGCTGAAGAAATGCTAAAGTATTAACTCATGAGTTAAGATATCACATAAATTTCTTAAATCGTTAGTTATAACATGTCACGATAAATTTATATAGTCTAAATAAATGCACCGTACAAATTTATTAATGTTGTCAATACAAGAGGTACCATCTGGAAAAAGAGTACTTCAAACTACAAATTAATACCTTTTAAAATCAATTTCCAGTTTAAAAAATAAAAAATTAATGATGATAACTGCATTTAAACAAACAATTGAAAGTAATGTTGTCAAAAGAAGAACGTGGCACGTAAAAAGAATATTTAAAACTATTAAATTATGCCCTATATACAATCATCACGCATTCAAAATAAAATTAACGATGACATCGATTTGAACGTAAGTGCATTTTTCTTGATTCTACTATTTTCGAATTAAAAAAAAAAGTTATAAAACATCTTTGTTGAAACTAACACTTTTAGTACTTTTGTTCTAATGCTACTTCTTTTTAAAAGCCTTACAATCTTAATAGATGATTAAATATAGGTGGATCTACAATGTAGAGGCGGTTCAATGGCAAATTCCGATCTCAGAAATTTTCATTAATTATCGATATAAGTTTGGAAATTTTTAAATACTCTTATTGCACGTCTTTTTGAACTAAAAGTATTTCTTCTGCTACACAGTGTAAAATTTAGCCTATTCATAAAGTAGTTTCAATTTTAGACATTCATTTTCATAATGGTATCAATTTTAGAATTATAATCAAGTGTGCGGGAATGCAACTAGTTTTTGTGAGATTCTATGCATATATTTTTGTCAAACACGTACTTTGCATTTAGTGTAAGGGTTTTGTGAAAGAAAATATGACATAAAAGAAAATATTTTACTCGAATTCATGGTTTTTTGTGAATAAATTTTTCTTTCGGTCATGTTTTTTTATGTGGAATCATTATACCAAACGGAACTTTAATAACTTTAATATCCACATGAATGAAATTTAGTGGATATTCGTCTACCACCTATCAGTGTTTACTTAGTAAAACATGACAAGTTTGATTTCCGTAATTTTATGTTGAAGTAATGTTTTTGCCTTTTAGTCACTTAACATGTATCATATAACAGAAAAAAAAAAGTCGTAGATTCGATTCTCAAAAAATACACTTATTTAAAAAATTTAACGTCAAAAGGGGAAAAAAAACAAAAAATAAACAAACAAACAATAACAAATTGCAAGTGTTAGTACTTGGACAACAAATTATCGAAGGATAATATAAAATAACAACGACTACATGAGAATAACCCATTCGTGATAATCAATTGAGATGGTGCCTATGTAATTATATATAAAAGTTTAAATTTTATTATTAGTTGATATGAGATAATGTTTAAAGTTATATGTCACCCGTGAGCAGATCAAATTTTCGAAAGGCTAACAAGTGCAAATAAACAAGTGGAGTTAATTATAATTTTTAGTTTACTTAAACAAACAAGCCTTTTTACTCACCCTTAAAAACCAAATTACAGATGTAAGGTACTCATGTAATCATATACATTGGTTTTATTTTATTATTAGTCGATCCGATATAAAATTTAACAGCATGTGAGATTTAAGTACATGCCTACTTACCCTACCAAAGCTCCCCATTGTCCAAAATGGTTGGGATTACAAGTATATATATGAAATTTAAAGAAAGGCATAGTCATAATAGTACAAGTAGAGAATATACCAAATTAATCCTTACAAGCAAGAAAGAAAGTTGTTCTGGCTGAGATTCTTCTTAAATGAGTAATCAAGAAGAATTGGAAGACAGTCATTAAACCCAACTTTTACAATATACATACATATATATTTAAAATTAGGGTAAATTACACTTTTCCCCCACAAGGTTTTTAAAAATTTCATAAAAGATCACGAGGTATCTGAACTTACACCGTACCCCCTAGGGTTTTATGCTCATTGCACTTTGTCCCGAATTACTTTGGGGGCAAAGTGATGGTCATATTATTTGTCATCAATAATGTACTATTCGTGTAGCCTTTTGTTTTATAATTTGTTAACATTATATTTATGTTAAATATAATAATACTTTTCTTAAAACATGATGATTAGCATATTATATTTATGTTGAATATAATATATTTTTATTAAACCATGATATTTCTTAAATTTCGCAAAAAATGAAATTCTCTTAATAAAATAAGGTAAAGTGTTGAGGGTAATATGGTCCTTAAACTTGATATGACATGGGGGCAAAGTGTAATATCTAATAGCTCAGGGGATAATCTGAAATAATTAGAAATATCATGGGGGTAAAGTGTTATGTTGACATTGAAACTGATTTAGTCGAGATATGTTGCGATTGGTGTCCCCTTCTCAGAACAAAATAAAAATGAATATTTACAAAATAATCAGAAATATCAGAAGAATTATTATTACTTTCTAATTATGATTCGAGGTATGTTTAGTTGGAGGGTGTTGTAATTGACTATTCTACAAATTCATTTACTTTCTAATTTAGCAATTACCAAAGAAATTCGAGGTATGTTCCTTTTATAATTTTAAGCCTCATAGTTTCAATTTTTATGGAATACATCAATCAGCTTTTGTTATTTTAAAGGCAAAATAGTTATATAATTGATTATTATCAGAAGAATTATAATTACTTTGAACGCAATATTTATATTCTTTTAATAATCCTTGTTATTTTGAAAATAGTTGGATTATCGACTAAAAAGAAAAGCACGGTCGTACCACAAAGTTATAATGATTAGACAAAACTAATAATTTACTAGATACTCCCTTAATTTCGAAATGATTATATTTTGTTGCTAATGCAAAAGGATTATGGAGATAATTACATAACTTCAATTACAACAAATAAAAAGTATAGTTTACCCAATTATCCTTCGTAAATGGTTTGAATTGTTAAAGAGTGATTGAAATTTTTGTTTAATTAACATGGGTAAAATTAAAAAAGTGTAATAAATATATTATTAATATTCGAAAGCGCTAATTAAACAAAAGTAAGGAAAATTGTCCCAAACCACCACTACAGTAAAATGGATAGAGTAATATTTTTATTGACAATAATATGATAAAACAATATTTCATAAATTTGAAATTTATGTTCAATGTAACATTAATTCTACCAAATAAATTTTCCATGTTAAGTATCCTATAAACTAAAGACAAAACGATCCAAAACGTGGCAAAAAAAAAAATCTTTTAACTTATTGAAACTTTAGAGATGAAACTAATAAAATTAAAATATTGGGATCAAATTAATAAAAGATCAAACCTGGAGTAAGCTTTTGATAATTTTCCTTTAGAATTAAACTTCAATTAATACTCCCCCACAATTTATTTTCAATTTATAGAAATATAATTAAAAGACCGCGAGCAAACAAATTCCAACCAGCCACACACGCTCCCTCTCTCCCTCTCGCGAATCGACATCCTTCAGAGAGAGAGAGAGAGAGAGAGAGAGAGACGCATTTCCTCAGTATCTCCGCTCCTTATATAATAATAATAAAAAAATAAATAAAAAGGAGCTCCATTTTTTCAACTCTCCTCCGAAAGATAACCCTAGGGTTTTACTATACATATATATATATATATACACACAAACATACACAAAAATACACACGATTCAATTAATAAAATCAATCAATTTATGCACATATTTAAAATTCAGTGAGAAGAGAAAACAAAGTGTTTTGAGCAAATGGCGGCATCTTCTCTGCTCAGATCTACAACCCCAGCAGCTCTCCGTGCCTCTTCCCGTGCTGACGTGTCATCCTCTCCTTTTCAATGCAAGGTGTAAATTTGTATCTAATGATTGATCATGTATTCAATAAGAGCATCAAGCCTTGATAGATTTTTTTTTTTTTCTGTTTTAGGAGGATTTTTTAACTCTTTCCTAGCTTTTTTTTAGGTGGGTTTTCAACCATTTTTAGTGTTTAGGAAATTTGATTATTTGGGTATTTTCAGATGAAATTTTGTGTCTAATGATTTATCATGCATTCAATAAGAGCGAAAAGTCTTGAAAGATTTGTTTTTTATTCTTATTTTTCTGTTTTAGAAGGATTTTGACTTCTTCCTAGCTATTTTTTGGGTGGGTTTTCAACCATTTTAAATGTTTAGGAAATTTGATTATTTGGATATTTGCCATTAAATTCTTGTGTATTTTGTGTCAGGTAAGGAGCTATTTTGGAAAATTCCAGGCTACAACCCCAATAATTTTTTAAAATAAAAATTGACCAGATATACTATATTTTATTATTATTTTTTTTTATAAAGGATTTGATTTTAGCCCCTAGCCACTGTGTTTTCAATTTCTGACTCCGCCCCTACGGGTTTCGTGATTTGGTCTTTCTTTTTCTTTTTGGCCTTTTTATTAGCTTAAATTGTTAGAGCACTCCGAATTTATTTTTAAATCATATTTTTCTCTTACAGAAATCAATATTTTAAAATTTGTGCAAATTATTAGTCCACTACAATTTGTTAAAATTGATGGAGTAATCATATATCATCAGACAATAACTATAAAAGTATGCTTCTCCCTGATCAAGGATTTTATACCTTTGGTGGGAAAAAAAATATTTACAATAGAGAAGTGAATATTAGATTTCCATGCCTAGAGATCTACTATGGCAATTCTCCCAAGATTTCTGGAAAGATAAACATTTACTCTAAAAAAAGAAAAGAGAGAAACAATTTTTTGTGTAGCTCAGTTGGCTTTTGCCTGATCTGGGTTTCCCTGGTTAATCTGGTAGCAATAACATTATGCTTGTTCTGTTACAAGTTATAAATAAGAAAGCTGGTATTTTTGAGGGAAAAGCTGTGTCACCTTAAAATTGTAGCTTATTTAGGGGAACCGATGCCTAAATTGTAGCCCGAGCAGCCTATTGTGCATTATAAGGTGGAAAGCAAAAATGTCGAGCTAACACTTGAAATTTGGACAAATATTTTGTTTTTTCTTCTGAAATTTACCTTTTTCCCTCCGTGGCTGTTATGTCCTACGAGCTTGATTTTCGTTTTGTAGTCTATTTGAACAAATTTTCTATGTGTGTTGTTGTTTCTTCTTATTTCAGGTGTCCTTCGTTGGATTTAGTCACAATTTGAGTTCCACAAAGTTTCATTCCAGCATTTCTGGATCTACAAAGTTACAGTCGTTACGGTTGAGTATTCCATACTATTCTCAAGTGCATTCTCTTTTTAGTATCATTGACCACAAAACATTTGGCCTTACTTATTTTGCAAATGCAGTGCCCATAGTGTGCAAACTGTCAAGGCCACCGCCACTGAAGCACCTCCTACAATCAAGCGTAAGAACTTGTTCTTCAAATTTGGAGCACTATACTTTGTTTTCGGTGACGTATGAGTTGTACTTGCTGACCAATCTATTTTTTTCACTCTATCAGAACCTTTAAGCAGTGGGAAGACAAAGGTCGGCATCAACGGTATGTTTTGGTTTTGTCTGTAAGTTGCTTATGGATGCCACCATCATATCATATGCTCTTAAAAAAAGAGCTGTTGTGTTTAGTTGGAAACAACGTTTCTAGAAGCTCGAAAAAAAATGTTATTGCATTTATTTATACTCTGACTTGTATCTATGCATTTCAATGATTTAGGCAGCCACAAATATTGGGATACCTTTCACTAATCATGTTAAAATGGCAGTTGATTGACATTTGGTTTTATAAAATCACCAGACAAGGTGAACTGGCTAAAATACAAAACTGTACCAATGATGCACAAAAATAACTAAGCCTAAGTGCAGTCTACACTCTCGGCTATCTTAAACTGCTGTCCTTTTCGCCGTTCTCATGTTTCTGCTAGGGTATTCATTATGTGTATGCATCTCACCTGGGGTGGAGCCATAAATTTGAGAAAGGGGGCACAATCTACTTAAAAGATAAATTCACTCTATGAATATTTAAATTTTATTTTAAGGCTAATCCACCAAAAGTGTAGTTTATATGTTAAAATTTTGAATTATCTATATATAATTCAATAAAAAGAGAAATTGTAATTCTTTGGAAGTTCAGATTTTTCTTTAATATTTTGATAAATTTTTTGAATAATTAGATAGTATTATTCTAAATTTTGATGAAATTATACGATTAGTTACACAATATATTAATTCATACAGTATATTTTATAAAAATTAAAAATAAAGTGATTTTATAGATAAAGAGGGTAAAAATTGTAAACTTATATTAAGTTTAAAAAAAATATACAATTATACTAAAAAGATATACAATTGTTAATGTTGGGATAAATAGAAAAGAATAAAGATGCATCCTATCAGGCTCGAAAGGACGCTAAGAAAGTTCTATAGTAATATTACAGTCATATTTTTGTGTTTCATTTTTATTATATTTGCATATCTAACCGTACCTCCGTACCAAAATTAATTTTTAATTCTTGTCCCGAACGAAGGGGGCACCCCAATGTGCCTCCGCTCATGTATCTCACATGCTTAAGGTTCACAGGTTTTGGCCGAATTGGTAGGCTGGTTTTGCGTATAGCAACAACAAGAGATGATATTGATGTTGTTGCTGTCAATGACCCCTTTATTGATGCCAAGTATATGGTAAGAGATTGTGGTTTTGCTTCTATTTTCTCTGATTTGTTTCAACAACTTGACTATTTTTTAGTCACTTGATGTTGAGATTTTTCGGAACTTTAAATTGAGTTTGTACTTTTAAATTAAGGCGGAAGTACTTGAAACCAAACTCAGATTCATGACAGCAACCTACTTTTTATTTTCTTTTTGGAATTTTCCCCTATAAAGTGTCATTATCATAAAAATTCAACTTGTCGATAATGTCAAATTTAATGCTTCATGTGTTACATTTATCGAACACTATGCATCCTAGGTGCATATTTGTTTCCTGAACCCATGCTTATGCATGCTGTCAACGTCCATTTATTCCACTGATATTTGCAAGGCTATAAGGAGATAAGGTGGGGTCAATTAGTTTTTGATATATATATATATATATTCAAGTAATGGTCTAAAATGCCTGGTTTATTATGACCTTATCCATAAAGCTCCTATGTCCATCTCTCTTTGGCCTTAACTTTCTTTACATAGTGATTTTATCAATCTCATGATAAGTTTACTATTATATGCCTAATTGGTGATTGTGACAAATGGATTGTGTTCCCACAGGCTTATATGTTTAAGTATGATTCTACTCATGGAGTCTTCAAGGGAACCCTCAATGTTTTGGATGAGTCCACTTTAGAGATCAACGGGAAGCAGATTAAAATTTCAAACAAAAGGTTTCCTTTTTCAGATTCTCTTGCATTTGTTTTGAGTTGTGATTCTTTTTTTTTTTTTTTTTTTTTTTTTTTTTTTTTTTTTTTTTTTTTATGTTT